>JAACNH010000027.1:267123-303575 GCA_019447015.1 Hymenochirus boettgeri
CAGCATGTTCAGGACTCCATATAACAGCAATGTGTCAAGGACCTCCATAATACACGCAATGTGTCAGGGACCTCCATATAACATTTTTGTCAAGGGACCTCCCATATAACAGCAAGGGGTCAGGATCTCATATAACAGCAATGTGTCAGGGACCTCCTATAACAAGCAATGTGTCAAGGACCGTTATATGGAGGTCCCTGACACATTGCTGTTATATGGAGGTCCCTGACCCCTTTCTTTCCCTTAACACCTGGCTGTGATATGCTAATTGGGATTTTCCAGGGTACATAATTGCCACAGATTCTTGTACAAGTCATTCTGGATTGAGAGATCCAGTCGGATGACTAGCGAAACGTCTTCAACAACTAAACTTTACTAGACCTTGTAGTCAATCCCAATCATTTCTCCCAACCATTAGATGCTGTGTGGGCTCCATAGTGTGTATTATTAGTGACACTTTTTGTTGTGACTTAATAACTTTTCTGCTTTCTAAAAATGACCTTTGAAGGATCATTACAAAGACAGAAAAGATCTCATATTGTTATTTTTGGTGTCACCCCCAATCCCCCCTCCATACACCCCCACACCCTATACAGATCACCCCCCAGGGGTAACTGCAGTATTTTCAAGGGGGTAACCACCAAACAAGCCCAGAAAGAGGTTAATGACCAAATACATCCATATATTCTATTATATAGGGATCCTATAATAATAATATTATATTTATTCTCTACTTGCCATGATTATCATCACCGTTGGCCAATACAGATCTTCCCTTTACTGTTGTTATAAAATATATTTTTAGATTTAGATTATTAGATTTTTCGGGCCAACCGACCGTTATTTCCGTGTATCGAGTCGAGTATTTCCGAGTATCTGACGTGATTTCAGCAATGGTG
Source organism: Hymenochirus boettgeri (assembly GCA_019447015.1). Taxonomy (NCBI): domain Eukaryota; kingdom Metazoa; phylum Chordata; class Amphibia; order Anura; family Pipidae; genus Hymenochirus; species Hymenochirus boettgeri. The sequence continues at coordinate 268,023 of JAACNH010000027.1, forward strand.
GTAAACAATGTCGGTCGCCCTCGAACACTCGGGACACAATACAGACTCCTTGTTTAGGGAACATCCTTTAAAATAAACATGAGAACATTGCACATTAACGTCTCACTGTTCCCAGAGACTTCATGTCATTTAGTGCCCCAGAGGCCTCCGTGGTTCCATCCTTGTCTGGGTGCCAGACGGTCTCATTGCATTGCCCAGACACACTTGACAGTCTTTTTAGGATGTTTCATTCCCTGACAATCTGCTGATGTTCTGTAAGTGGAAACATTGAGCTCCGTCAGGGAATGTGGTTTGGCCTGAAATACACAAAGTAGCAGCTACTGGATGGGGTGACGTTCCCAACACCAAGAACATTCCCACACCAGAGAGTGGCAGGAAGGAATGTGTCCCAATGCCCTTCAATCAGGTCCCATTAACATGGCCAACAACCAACTCTACCAGAAAAGAAACTCATTTTAATGTGTGCTCCATTTTAAGGCCATAACTGGTAGATCAATGTCAACAAGAAGAAGGTCGGATGTAGACATTCCCCTAATGGCGTCCATAGACGTAAAGATCGCGTTTGTACGATACTGGGATATTACGATATCGTGTATGGACGATATTGGGCCAGTTGAATTTTTCTCCCCACTGGCCATTCCGATTGTACAATCGTGTTGTTATGTCTATGGGTACTATAATTCCCCTGATCCATTACAGACCATTAATCATCAACTAGATTAACTGAGAAGATAAACTGACATTTGAATATTTCTGGTTGCTCCTCCTTTTCCTGATTGACCAATCAGATGACCATGGAGCAGGTTGAGTTTCCAATGAGACCAGTTGTATAAAGCATTAGAATATATAAATAAAATGAATTTGTTCATTCTAATGTGAAAGCTTTTGGTAGATTCTTCTCTAGTAAGTTGCATTTAGTACATGTAAGTAATAGATTCTTAGTAGGCTTCCATGTTGTTTCTAGAAATGGGATCCGGGTTTGACACAAACCCAAATCCGACACGGAACTTCCCTCGATTCCGAAATCCGAAAGATCCATCCGAATCTAGACGGATCCTCTGGATTGCGGGACTTCGGAAGACATTTTCGATACTTTTCGAAAGTACGGGGTTATTTTCGATAGCTTTCAAACGTTCAAGGCTATTTTAAAAAATGATCGAAAATAGCCCCGTACTTTCGAAAATTATCAAAAATTCGTTCTGGTTTTCGGAATTTTCCCGAGATCCAGGAATCTGAAAACGGAATGAAACTAGTGAGTTTGGGCCACCTCTAGTTGTTACCAGTTTCACTCACAGCCCATATAGTCTTCAATGAGCCTTGTGGGCATGTCTACCTATTGTAGTACTGGCTCTGTGCACAGTATTTTCTATACAGATGTCTCCACGCCAATATGGAAGCCCTTGATATGGACGCTGCTTGTTAACCTGCAATTTATTTTCCAGTCATTGATGACAGTTTTCAAACAGAACAAATATTCAAATGATTTGACTGCAGTTTTGTAAATTTGTATTCCTATCAAAAGATTAAGGGGGTTATTCAATAAAAGTTCTTATTGTTTAAAATGGTTCTAATTTTGCCCCAACCAATCAGATTTGCTTCAAATGTTACATAAGTTCTGATTGGTTGGGGCAAAATTAGCACCATTTTAAACGATAAGAACTTATATTGAATCTCCCTGTAAGATTCTAAATGTACCTGAATTCTTTGCATATGATGTGGTGGATCAACTGTCCAAAGTGCTTATTTTATAAACACAAAGTCCATGAGGTCACAGGTTTAAATCCCCAGACTTTTTTTTTTTTAAATTCTTAATTTCTCTGAGACCCCTGCTACATATGGGATGACCATGTTCTTTCTACTGTCTTGCTTTTCCCCTTCGCTGTTGGTATTCGTGTTCTTTTCTTTTCCTCTACTTCTTTTGACAAAGGCCCAGTCTGGATATCCACAAGTTTAAGGGTTTCCTGAGATGTTCATTTCTTAGCCTCGCCTCTGTGTTAGTGGGGGATGTTCTCGGCTACTGTGTTGAATTTTCAAAAAACACTGTACTCCCTGTCTGCTTTAAACAAACAACACATGAGGAAGCATTGACATCGAAGGCCTAAGACCGAAACACAAGAAAAGTGATCAATTAGCAGGCGAAGAGGGAAACAATACAACAGTGCAGAGTAAGAGTGCATCATAGAGCAGTGCAGTGAAGTGAAGAGTGCATCAATACGAGTGTCATTCGAAGAGTGACATCATACAGTGAGTGAGCAGAGGCAGTCAGTGAAGAGTGACAATCATATACACACAGTGCAGTTGCAGTTAGAAGAGCTGAATAATATATACGCAGTGCAGTGCAGTGAAGAGTGACATCATATACGCAGTTCAGTGAAGAGTGACATCATATACGCAGTGCAGTTGTAGTGAAGAGTGCTCTGATTTGTATGTGGGGAGACCAAGCAGCAAACTGCACAACGTAGTTGCCCAGCAAAGAAGAGCCAATTCCTCGGGGTCAGAATCTCAGCCGTAGTTATCTAGCGATGACATTAAGGTATTTAAATGGACCATACACTTGAAGATTGTAATGTTAAACATATTGCCCCCCAAAGGAATGTGACGGTAAAGGAGAGGTGTCAAGGGGGCGGCCATAATGTGAAATACAAGACAACCAAGGCCTAGAATAGAGGGGTGGGGGGTTCGACACCAAACTGTCTCGATCATGTACAATGCTGGGTTTAAAAAAATTACCCTAGGCAGTTTCTATATACACCTCTTAGCCACAATTATTCCCACACCTGAGCATTTCAGAAGGTCCCTAACACGCTTGCTGTGACGATGCTAATTGGGATTTTCCAGGGGTACGATAATTGCCACAGATTCTTGTACAAGTCATTCTGAATGGAGAGGTGCAGTCGGATGACTAGCGAAACGTCTTCAAGACGTAAACTTCCGTCCAGTGGATTAAGTTGCTACAGAACAGATCTATGCTATCAGTTATCTATCGGTCTGTTGTATGTCTGGCTGTGGTTGTCTGGCTGTCTGTCTAGCATCTATGCTATTATTTATCGATATTATATCTATAGACTATCTTCAGAGATATTATCGTATATATCTATCGATATATCTTTCTACGATCTAGCTACGGGCGTAGCCTCAGTAGAGATTCTATAATGCGAAGCGATCTTCTAGCTAGCGAATACCATCCCGCCGATCCATCCATCCAGACATTCCATCCCATCCATGCCAGCATCCGTAGCCATCAGCCATCCATCCATCCATCCACCATCAGCATCCATCCACTCCAGCAATCCAGCCAGGCCATCCATCAATCCATCCAGCAGCAAGCCATCCAGCCAGCCATCCACCATCATCGATCTAGCTAGCGATATATGGATCTATTATATATTATCTAGCTATCCAGCCATCATCCACAAGCCATCCAGCATCAGCAATCAATCCATCAATCCAGTCCATCCACCCATCATCAAGCCAGATCAAGGCCAGCCATCCATCCATCCAGCAAGCCAGGCTGAGCTAGCTATGCTCGTCATCTATCGAGCCGAGTCGACTAGGCTATCTATCTATCTATCTATCTATCTATCTATCCATCCATCCATCCATCCATCCATCCATCCATCCATCCATCCATCCATCCATCCATCTATCTATCTATCTATCATCTATCTATCTATCTATCTATCTATCTATCTATCTATCTATCCATCCATCCATCCATCCATCCATCCATCCATCTATCTCTATCTATCTATATATCTTATTTTTCTCTATATTTGTCTATATCTATCTTTGTCTGAATATTTGTTTGTCTTTCCATCTCTATTACAGATGGAGCATGGTTATGTGCTAGGTATGGGGCACAGGAAGAGGCCAAGATGAGATGTGGATCAGGAATAATAAACAGACTTACCATGGCCCTGTGATGAGTATTTTATATAGAACAAACCCCGTTACAATTGACGTTTCCTATTATAACACAGAGAGACATTCAGTCTTATTACAGAACGTTGGAGGTGATAGATGCAGCAGATGAATGAATATTCTATGGCGACTGAACGAGATATTTTATTTTACTGAACCGTTTGAAGTTTGAGGTTTTCAGTTCAGCTTGTAAATTAATATTTTGTGATTTTCTTCTGGCTCCAGGGTGCGGAGAGTTGAAGGTCCTTTGATTGCTGAATGGAACGGTAGATCTTCTGCTAAGATGGATATTTCCATCCTCCGGCCTTTCCAGTCAATGTCCCATTAATACCTGGTTCATTTGTATGAGAGTAGCCTAAGGCTCTGAATCTAGGGAAATAAGTGATAATCACCCGTCTGGTTCGCCAGTTAAAACACATTTGTTCACATACAGAGAATGATTCTATATACTGTAGATTGAATGTTCTCATAGCTCGGGAGCCATAAACAGGTATTGGGACAAAGACAAAATCTATTTCATCCACTAGCCCTCTGGATATTCCAACGGACCATAGAACCGTAAATACCCCACAAGGCGAAATTTAGATTTTAAATAGTAAAGAGACCAGGAAACATGAGGACAAGATGGCTCCAGAAACCAATTAGAACTCCTTCCCGTTGACCATCCTGTCAAAATCCATCCAACCTCAGTGTCTATACAGAGAAGCACCTGGTGAAATTACATTTGGAAGGTTTGGAAGGTCCAAGGTCAGAACTAAACTCGCTGGGTTCATTTCTGGTCCTCGGACCTTCGATTCATTTTCTTAGAGCTGCTTTATTTATTGGTAATATTAAGCAATTGTCCCCTTGTTATCCGTTAGTAACATATTTAATCCAATACGGGTCCACCACTAGTGATGGCCCGGTTCGCGGATCCGAACCCGGATCCGCGGCGGATTTCCCTCATTCACGAACGGCGGATATCGCAGATTTTCTGGATTTTCGCCTTCCGAACTTTTCCGAACCACATTTTCGAAAATTTTCAATATTACGAGGATTTCTCGTATTTTCGAAGAATTTTCATTTTAATGAGTCCGCTCGCGGATTTTCGATTTTTTTCCTCGAGCGAACCGGATTTTGCGAAGTTCGGACATCTCTATCCACCACTAACATCACAGAACATTGGTGGTAAATCTCTCCAACCTTCTGTTCTCTGTTCTCTCTAAACTCTCGCAATTTATCGTTAGGGAATTTAGGACGTTTGTGTATTTTTGTCTGCACAGAATTGTAAATACAAATCCTCCAAAATAAATACTTTCCTATTTAGGGATAATAAACATGTATCTCTGCTCATTTTATTTCTGAGCAAATTCAGAGAAACTCATTTCCGAGGCCTTGAAAGCAGCGATCTGAATGTCTGGTATTTTATTGCGGTAAAACTCATATAACAAAAAGAAAATGAACATTTTATCTATTTTTTTTTTTTTTTGGAAACTTTAATTAATTATTGGTTTAAAAATCTCCTATAAAGTCAAATAAAACCAAGTTAAAAAATGCTAATGTAACCGAAAAAAATAAAAGGCAGTATTGATAAAAATCTGCAATTTGGAAAGCCTTGAAACGTTTGAATCGATTTGCCATAATTTTCCTTTTACATTAGGTTTGTTGAAATGACAGACAATTTACGGGATTACGGGCTCCGTTCTATTGCAGGTAATAATTTTATTAAAATGTGGTTTCTCAAGCTTGAAAAAATAAAACGTATTTCACATTCCAGTGCAATTATATTACAGCTGCTGTAAGTTACACCAGATCCATTTGCAATGGAAGGACGAGGTTTGGCACAATGAATGTCCGAAGGAAACTTTCCTTTAGACCAATGACTCCTGACACATAATAACAAAATATAGAAGGAACATTGTCAGTTTATTGCCCAGTAAATGAACACTTACAAGAGAACTAAAGTCTAATCATAAATTAAATTGAGGAGTTTTTGTCATGTACTTTGAACTATACAGATATTTAAAGGGCATGTCCAGCCTGGTAAATTGTCAGCTATTGGCCCTAAACCCCAAATGTATTTGTAACTAGATATTTAAAGGGACACTACACTGAAAAAATGACTTTGCGTCATCTTAATCTATAATTCCACACATGTAAGTAGCACTTACTCTGATTTGCGTGTGTTGCTGCATGCCTTCAATCTAGCACACATTTTGTTTAGGAGCATTATCCCCCCTCCCTCTTTTAACCACTCCCACTTCTATCTGACCTGACTTTTAGCCCACAAACCAACTCTCAACCATTCCAGCTACAGTAAAACTACTCACAGAAGAATAGTTTTTGAGAGCAAGGAACTTGATTGACAGCTGAAATATAGGACGTTTTATATTGGATATCTAAAGAAATAGGGGGCAGATCAACAAAAAAATGATACAGTGGTGGTTGGGAAAAATTATAGTTTCCAGTTATGGTCAATTTAAAATAAGCTATTTTTTTGTTATAATGATAATTTCTATTCCTTTCTGGTAAAGGTATCTGCCTCCTCCCTCTGCTTAATGAGCTTTTTATAACCTTGAGCATGTGCAGAAAAAACAGCAGTTAATCAAATCATTCTGATGTTGTCACTCACGACCTTGATTGACAGCATGAAGGGAGGAGCCAGCTTACTCTGCAGAATGGAGGCAATAATAACGTAAACATCTGGTTAATAATACATATAATAATGTGCTGAATATATCAGTTGTGGTTGGGGGAAGGTGAGCAGTTGTCAATTTATTAAATAATAATAATCACATTTTATCATTTAAAGTGCCACAGATCCGAGATGTTGCAAGTGGGAAGATTCCAGCACATTATTAATGTTTCTAAAACATCTTATAAGAAAGATTTGGATTCCTTGACCAGGGTGGAACCTTGTAACCTTTCCATTCCATGTGCTTGTTCATTACCATCGGCTCCTAGCGAGGTTCCTCCTCCTGTCTATCGATGACCTTTTTTCCAGTCTTGCAGCCTTTGCGTATTGATGCGCTTGGGTAATAGGAACGTAAACACCAAATAAAGAAAGGTTAACAATACAGAATCAATAGAGGGTGAAAGCTTCCAGCAAACAACAGATTCTCACTTTCTTTAACCTATTATGTGATGGGGATTAATAGAAGATTTACTAAAAACACCAATAAATCTCTGTATTAGGACCGGCACTGCGTCCCACTGGCTGAACTTGGTTTAAAGTAAGGAAAAGAGAAATTACTATCGATCCCCTACCTTGGCCATAAATGTCATTAGTAAATGGAAAAGGTGCGTAAGTTGATTAAAGGAGATTTTAAGTCCTCTATGTAAGTTATTGGAATATCTTATAATGGCCCCAAAAGTTTGACTTATATATGTGGTTCTAATTTTACTTTCTGCATCGCTGTATTCTATATAGCATGCAATGCATTCTGGGCCTTCCTGAAGTCAGTAAACCATAGAAATATTTGACATTGCTACAGATCCCAATGCACTTTAATACAGAATGTTAAATAGCACCAACGGTAATTAAATATCACTACTCATTCATTCACAGGAATACCATTCATTAAATACTAATACCAACCCATAAATAATTTATTGACTTCTACTTGCACAGCGCACCGTTATCTGGTGCCCTGCTAACTCCCTGGTCTATACCAATCCATAAATAATACTTTAGTACTGATACCTTAAAGGGCAACTATACTGAAAAACAAATATTTTTCCTCATTTTAATCTATAAATAGATATGATTTGTGTATGCTGCGTTCAATTCGGTACTTGGTTTGCTCAGGCTCAGTATCCCCCTCACTCTTTAGACCACTCCCCCTTCCATCTGACCAGACTTTTTATGAGGACAAGCATGCTCAGTAATCATTTTGAGGCAGCACTGGGAAGGAATTTCCCACATATCAACTGTCAAAGCTCTGTCACCATTCTAGCTACAGCAAAACTGCACACAGCAGAAGAGTTTTTAATAATAAGGCACTTGATTGACAGCTGGAATGTAAGATGGTTCTGATTGGATATCTAAAGATAATGGTACTGTGGGGCATGAATTATAGTTTTCAGTAATAGTCAATTTAAAATTAAATTTTTTCAGTATAGTTGCCCTTTAACGACGTTCCTTAAACAGGGTAAATAAGAATCCCCAATAGTAAAAAGGATAAAAACTGATTTATTAATCTGTCCCATAAATTATAATCAGGTTGGTGCCTTCTATTGTCTAACATCCAATGTGAAGCTTTCATTGGACAGTAATGAGATCATACGTAGGGTCACCATTGGGGATTGGATTGATTAGCTTGATCGATATGAGATAACAAACTCCTGTCTCTTTAAACGAACGATAAACTGTCCCTGTTCAGCCCCTGTGCCCCTCTTGTGTTGGGTTCTACGTAAGATTTGGGGTTTTCCGTTCAATATATTGAAAGGACCTCGGTTTGAAATAAATAACGGTTTGAATTTAACGTTAAGCCGGATCCGTTTTCTAGGCGGTAGCAGCTTTAACGATGTTAGTAAAACACAATTACAATGATTAAGTTACATTTCCAAACAGAGATTAATAACACAATTACACGTCCCTGTGTACGCAGCCTGTACTGGAATTTCATGGGCCACGTACGGCGTTGGTTAATGTAACTAGAAATAATCTATGTACAAGGAAAAATAGTAAATAAAGGAGAGACATCCAGCTACAGGGGGAAATAACCAATATGTTCATTTATTTCAGCACAAACAAGTGACTTTTGTATGAATCTGTGTACAATGGAGCTGCCACATGGATTCCTGTAGACATTCTGGTTAAATGTATAGCTTAGTGCCACACAGACAGTCCATTATCTGCATATTGGTATTTAACTATATGGGTGGAAGCTGCCATGTTAATTCACCCAATAAAAATAAAAGAGTTAAGGTTTTAGCATACTTTACACTGTAAGCAAATCCATCTCAGTCATTTTTACTTTAAAATTTGCATTGGACCAACAATATTGTAACTCAATACATTGTAATGGTACCTACACAGCCTACGTGGTCGCAGAATCCACCTTACTTATAAACAGTAATGTATCCCCTACTGTAAATTATAAGGATATTAGAAGTCACTGAGGAGTTCTGTGTCTATATAAAGGTACAAGGACACAGACTGAGTTATACAGGGAACTCTGGGTACCACTCATGTATTATAAGGATAATGTATCCCCTACTGTAAATTATAAGGATATTAGAAGTCACTGAGGAGTTCTGTGTCCATATAAAGGAGTTCTGTGTCCATATAAAGGTACAAGGACACAGACTGAGTTATACAGGGAACTCTGGGTACCACTCGTGTTTTATAAGGGATAATGTATCCCTACTGTAAATTATACGGATATTAGAAGTCACTGAGGAGTTCTGTGTCTATATAAAGGTACAAGGACACAGACTGAGTTATACAGGGAACTCTGGGTACCACTCATGTATTATAAGGGATAGTGTCCCCTACTGTAAATTATAAGGATATTAGAAGTCACTGAGGAGTTCTGTGTCTATATAAAGGTACAAGGACACATGCTGAGTTACACAGGGAACCCTGGGTACCACTCATGTATTATAAGGGATTATGTATCCCCTATTGTAAATTATAAGGATATTAGAAGTCACTGAGGAGTTCTGTGTCCATATAAAGGTACAAGGACACAGACTGAGTTATACAGGGAACTCTGGGTACCACTCATGTATTATAAGGGATAATGTATCACCTACTGTAAATTATAAGGATATTAGAAGTCACTGAGGAGTTCTGTGTCCATATAAAGGTACAAGGACACAGACTGAGTTATACAGGGAACTCTGGGTACCACTCATGTATTATAAGGGATACTGTATCTCCTACTGTAAATTATAAGGATATTAGAAGTCACTGAGGAGTTCTGTGTCCATATAAAGGTACAAGAACACATACTGAATTATACAGGGAACTCTGGGTACCACTCATGTATTATAAGGGATAATGTATCCCCTACTGTAAATTATAAGGATATTAGGAGTCACTGAGGAGTTCTGTGTCTATATAAAGGTACAAGGACACAGACGGTTGTACAGGGAATCTGGGTACCACTCATGTATTATAAGGGAAATGTATCCCCTACTGTAAATTATAAGGATATTAGAAGTCACTGAGGAGTTCTGTGTATAATAAGGTACAAGGACACAGACTGAGTATACAGGGAACTCTGGGACCACTCATGTATTATAAGGATAATGTATCCCCTCTGTAAATTATAGGATATTAGAAGTCATGAGGAGTTCTGTGTCTATATAAAGGTACAAGAACACAACTGAATTATACAGGGAACTCTGGGTCCACTCATGTATTATAAGGATAATGTATCCTACTGTAAATTATAAGGATATTAGAAGTCACTAGGAGTTCTGTGTCTATATAAAGGTACAAGGACACAGACTGAGTTATACAGGGAACTCTGGGTACCACTCATGTATTATAAGGATAATGTATCCCCTACTGTAAATTATAGGATATAGAAGTCATGAGGAGTTCTGTGTCTATATAAAGGTACAAGACACAACTGAATTACAGGGAACTCTGGGTACCACTCATGTATTATAAGGGATAATGTATCCCCTACTGTAAATTATAAGGATATTAGAGTCACTGAGGAGTTCTGTGCTATATAAAGGTACAAGGACACAGACTGAATATACAAGGGAACTCTGGGTACCACTCATGTATTATAAGGGATAATGTATCCCCTACTGTAAATTAAAAGGATATTAGAAGTCACTGAGGAGTTCTGTGTCTATATAAAGGTACAAGGACACAGACTGAGTTATACAGGGGGACTCTGGGTACACTCATGTATATAAGGGATAATGTATCCCCTACTGTAAATATTAAGGATATTAGGAGTCACTGAGGAGTTCTGTGTCTATATAAAGGTACAAGGACACAGACTGAGTTATACAGGGAACTCTGGGTACCCATCATGTTATAAGGGTAATGTATCCCCTACTGTAAATATAGGATATTAGAAGCCAGGAGTTCTGTTCTTATAAAGGTACAAGGACACAGACTGAGTTATACAGGGAACTCGGGTACCACTCATGTATTATAAGGGATAATGTATCCCCTACTGTAAATTATAAGGATATTAGAAGTCACTGAGGAGTTCTGGTCTATATAAAGACAAGGACACAGACTGAGTTATACAGGGAACTCTGGGTACCACTCATGTATTATAAGGGATAATGTATCCCTACTGTAAATTATAAGGATATTAGAAGTCACTGAGGAGTTCTGTTCATATAAAGGTACAAGGACACAGACTGAGTTATACAGGGAACTCTGGGTACCACTCATGTATTATAAGGGATAATGTATCCCCTACTGTAAATTATAGGATATTAGAAGTCACTGAGGAGTTCTGTTCCATATAAAGGTTCAAGGACACAGCTGAGTTATACAGGGAACTTGGGTACCACTCATGTATTATAAGGGATAATGTATCCCTACTGTAAATATAAGGATATTAGAAGTCCATGAGGAGTTCGTGTCTATATAAAGGTACAAGGACACAGACTGAGTTATACAGGAACTCTGGGTACCACTCATGTATTATAAGGGATAATGTATCCCTACTGTAAATTATAAGGATATTAGAAGTCACTGAGGAGTTCTGTTCCATATGGTTCAAGGAACAGACTGAGTTGTACAGGGCTCTGGGTACCACTCATGTATTATAGGGATAATGTATCCCCTACTGTAAATTATAGGATATTAGAAGTCACTGAGGAGTTCTGTTCCTATAAAGGTTCAAGGACACAGACTGAGTTATACAGGGAACTCTGGGTACACATCATGTATTATAAGGATAATATATCCCCTACTGTAAATTATAAGAATTAGAAATCCCTGAGCACTTGCACCATCACAGACAAGGGATTTGTATGGATTCTATGTAGAACAAGCAATTTCACTAGCGGCTTGTAAGACAATCGAGATGTTGCGTTTGTCCATCTATAATTAGATGGTTTTATGCTTGGTTTAATAATGTTTCAGAGTCAGATGTTTTCTCATCAGATCAAATATATTTTCATTCATAAATTTATGTGCGAATGGAGGAGGTGTTTGTATCCTTCCAGAATGTGACAGTTGAACGCGGCGATTAATATTAATTACGTTGAAAGGGAAACGTGAGTAAAAATCTCTTTAATGTCCGACAATAAATGTGCGGGGTTAGAAGAATGACCAAACCCGATCAAAAAAAATCCAACACTTGGCAAATGGCGAGAAAGGTAATTGTTCGGCGAGATGAAACGTGTCACAAAAGGACAAACTGGGGAGTCAATAAGCTTTTGGGAATCTGCAGTTAACATGAATTGATTGGATGAAAGTTATTGTTAGGTAGCTGGCCGTTTTTGAGAAACCAAGTTACACCGGTGTTAAGTCAGTAAATCTCTCTCAATACGTGTATGCATGTAGTGGCGTCGCTATGTTGAAATATTCAGGGCATGTTACCCCCGATCTTTTGCAAAGTGCCCCGAATGTTTTTAACATAACTTAACCTAAAGAGGTGCCCCAATATTCTTTTCCCAGTAGACCTTCATGGCTGCACGATGACATTAATTGTACACGCCGCGCGATGAAGTCATGGCGTGCTCACAAAGGACAATTGGGAACTGCCAGCCTGTGCTGCCACTGCATGGACTGCAAAGATTCCCGGCCTCCTGCTGCTCCACTGAACTTGGGGTATTGGGGTTAGTAATAGCCTAACAAAGTAAACATGAAGATGCCCCTGGCTACCAGTATGTAAAGAAATAATGCCATGGCTACCAGTATGTAAGAAATGCCCATAGCTACCAGTATGTAAAGAAATGCCCATGGCTACCAGTATGTAATGAAATGTCCAGGCTAGCAGTATGTAATCAATGTCCATGGCTGCACTATGTAATGAAAGCCTCTTGACTACCAGTATGTAATGAAAGCCTTTGACTACCAGTATTAAAGAAATGCCCATGGCTACCAGTAATGTAAAGAACAATGCCAATGAGCTACCAGTATGTAAAGAATGCCCAGGCTACAGATGTAAAGAAATTGCCCATGGCTACCAGTATGTAATGAAGTGCCTTTGACTACCAGTATGTAATGAAATGCCCATGGCTACCAGTAGTAAAGAAATGCCCCAGGCTACCAGTATGTAAAAGAAATGCCCTAGCTAACCAGTATGTAAAGAATGCCCATGGCTCAGTATGTAATGATGTCCATGGCTAGCAGAGTATGTAATGAAATGCCTGTGACTACCAGTATGTAAGAAATGCCCATGGCTACCAGTATGTAAAGAAATGCCCATGGCTACCAGTATGTTAAAAGAATGCCATAGCTACCAGTATGTAAAGAAATGCCCATGGCTACCAGTATGTAATGAAATGTCCATGGCTAGCAGTATGTAATGAAATGCCTGTGACTACCAGTATGTAATGAAATGCTGTGACTACCATATGTAAAGAAATGCCCATGGCTACCAGTATGTAAAGAAATGCCCATACTACTACCAGTATGTAAAGAAGAAACTGCCCATGGCTACCAGTATGTAATGAAATGCCTTGACTACCAGTATGTAATGAATGCCTTTGCTACCAGTATGTAAAGAAATGCCCATGGCTACCAGTATGTAAGAAATGCCCATGGCTACCAGTATTGTAAAGAAATCGCCCATAGCTACCAGTATGTAAAGAAATGCCCATGGCTACCAGTATGTAATGAAATGCCTTTGACTACCAGTATGTAATGAAATGCCCATGGCTACCAGTAGGTAATGAAATGCCCATGGCTACCAGTATGTAAAGAAATGCCCATGGCTACCAGTATGTAAAGAAATGCCCATGGTACCAGTATGTAAAGAAATGCCCATGGTACCAGTATGTAAAGAAATGCCCATAGCTACCAGTATTGTAAAGAAATGTCCCATGGCTACAGTATGTAATGAAATTGCATTGAATACGTATTGAAATGAAATGCCCATGGCTACCAGTATGTAATGAAATGCCCATGGTACCAGTATGTAAAGAAATGCCCATGGTACCAGTATGTAAAGAATGCCCATAGCTACCAGTATGTAAAGAAATGCCCATGGCTACCAGTATGTAATGAAAGTCCCTGGTTAGCAGTATGTAAGAAATGCCTGGACTACCAGTATGTAATGAAATGCCTGTGCACTACCAGATGTAAAGAAATGCCCATGGCTACCAGTATGTAAAGAAATGCCCATGGCTACCAGTATATGTAAAGAATGCCATGGCTACCGTATGAATGAAATGTCCATGGCTAGCAGTATGTAATGAAATGCCTGTGACTACCAGTATGTTAATGAAATGCCTTTGACTACCAGATGTAATGAAATGCCCATGGCTACCAGTATAATGGAATGCTTTGACTACCAGTATGTAATGAAATGTCCATGGCTACCAGTATGTCAATGAAATGCCTTTGACTACGCAGTATGTAATGAAAATGCCCATGTACCAGTATTGAATGAAATGCTTGACTACCAGTTATGTAGAAATGTCATGGCTACCAGTATGTAATGAAAATGCCTGTGACTACCAAGATATAATTAAAAATGCCTGTGATACCAGTATGTAAATGAAAATGCCTTTGACTACCAGTATGTAATGAATGCCCATGGCTACCAGTATGTAAGAAATGCCTTGACTACCAGTATGTATGAAAATCCCATGGCTACGTATGTAATGAAATGCCTTTGACTACCAGTAATGAATGAAATGTCCATGGCTACCAGTATGTAATGAAATGTCCATGGCTACCAGTTGTAATGAAATGCCTGTGGGACTACCAGTAATAAAAATGCCTGTGACTACCAGTATGTAATGAAATGACCAGGCTACCAGTATGTAATGAAATGCCTGTTGACTACCAGTATGTAATGAAATGTCCATGGCTACCAGTATGAATGAAATGCCTGTGACTACCAGTATGTAATGAAATGCCCATGGACTACCAGTATGTAATGAAATGCCTTTGACTACCAGTATGTAATGAAATGCTGTGACTACCAGTATGTAATGAAATGCCCATGGCTACCAGTATGTAATGAAATGCCCATGGCTACTAGTATATAATGAATTCCCATGGCTACCAGTAGTAATGAAAATGCCATTGCTACACTATAAAATGAAACCCCCATGGCTACCAGTATGTAATGAAATTCCCATGGTACCAGTATGTAATGAAATTCCCATGGCTACCACTATAAAATGAAATCCCCATGGACCAGTATGTCAATGATGCTGTGACTACCGTAATGTAATGAAATTGCCATGCGCTACCAGATATAATGAAATTCCTATGGCTAACAGTATGTAATGAAATGCCATGGCACCAGTATGTAATGAAATGCTTTGACTATCAGTATGTAATGAAATGCCTTTGACTACCAGTATGTAATAAATGCCATGGCTACCAGTGTGTAATGAAATGCCTGTGCTACCAGTAAATCTATGAACTATCCGTGATACCGTAGTAATTGTAATGAAATGCCCATGGACTACTAGTATAAAATGAAATTCCCATGGCTACCAGTAGTAATGAAATGCCCATTGCTACCACTATAAAATGAAAAACCCAATGGCTACCAGTATGTAATGAAAATTCCCATGGCTACCAGTATGTAATGAAATTCCATGGTACCACTATAAAATGAAATCCCCATGGCTCCAGATGTAATGAAATGCCGTGACTACCAGTATGATGAATGAAATGCCCATGGCTACCAGTATATAATGAAATTCCTTTGATACCAGTATGTAATGAAATGCCTTTGACTACCAGTATGTAATGAAATGTCCATGGCTACCAGTGTGTAATGAATGCCTGGCTACCAGTATGTAATGAAATGCCCCATGGCTATCAGTATGTAATGAAATGCCCGGCTACTAGTATAATGAAATTCCCATGGCTACCAGTAGATAATGAAATGCCCATTGTACCACTATAAATGAATTTCCCATGGCTACCATAAAATGAAATCCCCATGGCTACACCAGTATGTAATGAAATGCCTGTGTGACTACCAGTATGTAATGAAATGGCCATAGGCTACCAGATAGAATGAAATTCTTCTATGGCTACCAGTATGTAATGAAATGCCCATGGCTACCAGTATATAATGAAATTCCTATGGCTACCAGTATGTAATGAAATGCCTGTGGCTACCATTATGTAGTGAAATGTATGTGACTACCAGTATGTAAAGAAATGCCCATGGCTACCAGTATGTAATGAAATGCCCATGGCTACCAGTATGTAATGAAATTCCTATGGCTACCAGTATGTAATGAAATGCCCATGGCTACCAGTATATAATGAAATTCCTATGGCTACCAGTATGTAATGAAATGCCTGTGACTACCAGTATGTAATGAAATGCCCATGGCTACCAGTATATAATGAAATTCCTATGGCTACCAGTATGTAATGAAATGCCCATGGCTACCAGTATATAATGAAATTCCTATGGCTACAGTATGTAATGAAATGCCTGTGGCTACCATTATGTAGTGAGAATGTATGTGATACCAGTATGTAAAGAAATGCCCATGGCTACCAGTATGTATGAAATGCCCATGGCTACAGTAGTAATAAATGTCCTAGGCTACCAGTATGTAATGAAATGCCATGGCACAGTAATAATGAAATTCCTTGGCTACCAGTATGAATGAAATGCCTGTGGACTACCAGTATTAATGAAAATGCCCATGGCTACCAGTATGTAATGAAATTCCTATGGCTACAGTATGTAATGAAATGCCCATGGCTACCAGTTAATAATGAAATTCCTATGGCTACCAGTATATAATGAAATTCCTATGGCTACCAGTATGTAATGAAATGCCTGTGGCTACCATTATGAATGAAATGATGTACACAGTAGTAAAGAAATGCATGGTACCAGTTATGTAAAGAAATGCCCATGGCTACCAATATGTAATAAATGCCCATGGCTAGCAGTATGTTAAATAAGGCCCATGGCTACCAGTATGTAATGAATGCCCATGGCTAGCAGTATATAATGAAATTCCCATGGATATCAGTATATAATGAAATTCCCATGGCTACCAGTAATAATTAATTACCAGTTTGCTACCAGTAAATGGAATACTGTGCTCTGTGTCTTTAGTTGGTGATTCTGTTACACCCTGTCTGTCTATTTAAAGTTTCCAACCCAATATCAGTGTATAGCCAATATCAGGATTAGGATCAATATCACACTTATAGCCTAATCACGATTAGTGCCAATATCACGATTATAGCCAATAATTTTTCATGATTATAGCCATTCAGTATTTTGATCAATATCACAATTATAGTAAATATCACAATTATAGTCTTTAGGGGTTGTTCTGCACATATGAAATGGATATTGGGGTGGATGTGCCCCTTCAATTTGCAATTATTCATGTTATCTGATTCTTTACCCCCAAAACTTCAACAAAAAGTTGTCATATTTATATTAGCCATGTTATGTGCATATATCCTTGTTAAGTGTATTAGCCATGTTACATGAATAGTGATGTTGTTACTTGTATATTATCTATTACATGTATATTAGATGTGTACATGTATATTAGCATTGTTGATGTATATTAGCCATATTATATGTATAATAGCCATGTACTTATATATGATATATATATATCATTATATATTATATATTAGCATCGTTATGTGCATCTATTAGCCTTTACATGTGTATTAGCTGTGTTACATTATTAGCCATGTTACATGAACATTAGCTGTGTTAGTTGTATATTAGCAAGGTACAGGTACATTAGCCAGATTACATTAATGTATCCAGTGTACATATATATTAGCCGTGTGTTACATATATATTACCATGTTGCATGTATATAGCCATATTATATGTATATTAGCCATGTTACATATATATCAGCCATGTTAGGTGATATAGCTTGTTACATGTATTATGAGCGGGTGACATGTATATTAGCTGTGTTACAAGTTATATGCAATGTTACAAGGATTTTAGCTGTGTTACTTGTATTTAGCCCAGATTCAAATATATTATCATGTTACATGTTAAATTAGCACGTGTTACAATGTATGTATATTACAATGTTGCATGTTATTAGCATGTTACATATATTTACCCGTTATGTGTATATTAGCCTTGTTACATGTAATTAGCTGGTACATATTATTAGCCGTTGGGCTGTTGCATGATTTTAGCAATGTTGCATGTATATTCAGCAATGTGCATGTATATTAGCCATATTATATGTATATAGCCATGTTACATATATATTAGCGGTGTGCTTGTATATTAGCAAGGTTACATGTATATTAGCCAGATTACATATAATTAGCCATGTTACATGAATATTAGCTGTTGCTTGATATTAGCAAGGTTACATGTATATTAGCCAGATTACATATATATCATCCCATGTTACATGTATATAGCTGTGTTACATGTAGATAAGCCGTGTGTACAGTATATTAGCACTGTTGCATGTATATTAGCCATATTATGTTATATTAGCCTGTTACATGTATATATTAGCCATATTCTATGTATATTAGCCATGTTACATATATATATATTAGACAGTAGCTGTATTGACAATGACCCATTGTGTGTTACCTTTGAGCTAAACAGAGACAATACAGAGAGTTTTAACATAATTTTACATAATGTAGTGGGGTTCTGTGTTGTATTGGAGTATTTCACCGAGAGTTTGTGTTGGCAATTTGCATCAAAATACAGTCAAAAGGAAAACACTCCAGCAACAGCACTGTTACTCTTGTATTCCGGACAGGTGAGTAGGGGCAATCCCCCTGGCCCTTCCACTCCTAGAGACAACCGAATCTTCAAACAAGAAAAGCATTGGGGGAGCACATACATAAAGGGAATTCACTGAGGAAGGAAACAGGGGCGTCCGAAACGTTGTATGTGTTGGTTCCATAAAACTTTGTGAATTCCCCTTTATGTAGTGTGCTGCGCCACACAATTTCCACAATCCTAGTAAGGAGATGTTCTGGTTTTAATCAGGGTTATTATATATATTATCAGGCTGTGTATTTTGTCCTATTATTTTTGCTGCTTAGATAATTGTCTCTTGACAAATAACCTGAGATTCTGTAACCACATATTTCTGGCAAATAAAACTTGTTAATCCCCTAATTAATTTATTCTAGACAGACAGAGGTTCTTCCATTCAGCAGGGGTCTGTGTGTATGTAAGGGATGAAGAGTTTCAATTGGTAGTACATGATACAAACACAGGGCAATAGCATCTGAAGTATACCAGAAATGAGACTATGGTCAGATGACCCCCTGATTATCGGAACATCACCGGGACAATGGTTGTCTATTTTGTGGTATGTTTGTGTTAGCGCCTTAGTATAGTCATCAGGCATAGGGATTGTTTTATATCTGAAATATTATTCATTTTTAAATATTCAATTGTCAAAAATGTCACATCGGCATGGTTCTGTGCGCAACCTTCCAACTGGGGCTTTTCCAATCAGTAGATTGGTTCAAATCTGTTCGCAATTTGCCATGTATTGCGCTGTCAAGTGCCGGCTGAAAACTGTACATATCACGACATGTCATGTTCCTCCCTTTATACAACCCCTGATTCCTTCCGTCCCCACAAGGAGAAAAGAAACATATTGCAACATCACACCAAGGGCAATGTATGTTCAGATAATCAGATGTTTGAATAGAAATTCCGACTAAAAACTAATATGTTCACTGCTGGGAAGAGTAAGGAACCGCCCTGCGGTCTCTGGGGGATCCAGAATATAAATATTTCCTGTCTCGAGGATTTTTTTTAAAATTCAAGGCGATCGGAACGGGAGGTGAAATGGTTTCTCGGTTCATTTTAAAGTACATTTATCACCCAATCATTCAAATTAATTCCAGAATTCCCGGTACCCGACATTTTGGAACTGATGTCCCCTATGCAATCTCCGCACCTAAATAAAACGTGTTAAATGATCGCTGCCATAAATATTTCATGTTATTTTATTGTAAAATTTACTTTGATCGGATCTCAGCCCTCTGGAAGGTCGTTTGCATTGAAGTCATCTTTGCGTAGGAATGCAATATCAGACTTCTCCGGTTGACGTTTTCTGACTCAGTGGTCTATTTATAGAAAATACTTTGCTAAAATAAATTAAGTTGGTAACAATTTGAACTCCATGTCCTTAGCAAATTCAAGAAATCAAAACACTTGGGATAAAAAGGAACTGCAAAGATCAACAAAGTTTCAGTGGATTTTCAAACAACAACAAAATGTAATTCTGTGTGTTTGATTAATCCATAGTATAATATAGAGAACAATAGTTAGAGTATTGTTATGTATAGTATAGTATAGTGTAGTATTAGTACAGTATAGAACAGCACAGTATAGTATAGTACAGGATAGTATAGTATAGTACAGTACAGTATAGTACAGTACAGTATAGTACAGTATAGTACAGTACAGTATAGTACGTATAGTACAGTACAGTTATAGTATAGTACAGTATCGAGGATAATATAGTATAAATTAGAGGAACAATAGTTAGAGTATATAGTATGTATAGTATAGTACAGTACGTACGTATAGTACAGTATAGTATAGTACAGTACAGTATAGTTAGTACAGTATAGTATAGTACAGTACAGTATAGTCAGTATATTCATAAGACATTATGTATAGTTACAGTTACAGTATAGTATGAGTATAGTATAGTACAGTGATAGTTATAGTACAGTATAGTATAGTACAGTATATTATAGTACATTATAGTATAGTACAGTACAGTATAGTATAGTTAGTATAGTACAGTATAGTATAGTACAGGTATAGTACAGTATATTATAGACATTTATAGTATAGTACAGTACAGTATAGTATAGTATAGTTACAGTATAGTATAGTACAGTATAGTGAGTACAATTAGTATAGTTAGTACAGTAGTATAGTACAGTAGAAGAGTATAGTTACCAGGTTATAGTACAGTACAGTATAGATAGTATAGTATCAGTACAGTACAGTACGTATAGTATGTATGTACAGTACAGTACAGTATAGTATAGTACAGTATAGATAGTACAATATGTATAGTATAGTACAGTATAGTATAGGACAGTATAGTATAGTACAGTATAGAGATAGTACAGTATAGTACAGTACAGTACAGTATAGTATAGTTAGTACAGTATAGTATAGTATAGTATAGTTAGCTAGTACAGTACAGTATAGTATAGTACAGTATAGTATAGTACAGTATAGTATAGTATAGTATATTATAGAGCACAATATAGTATAATATAGAGAATAGTATAGTATAGTATATAGTATAGTATAGTATAGAGAATAATATAGTATAATATAGAGAATAGCATAGTATAGTATTATAGTATATAGTATAGTATAGTATAGAGAATAATATAGTATAATATAGAGAATAGTATAGTATAGTATATTATAGTAAGTGAAGTGAATAATTAGTATAAGTAGAGATTAGTATAGTATAGAGAATATTATAGCTTTCCTTATTATAATAGAGAGAATAGTTATAGTATGTATATAGTATATAGTTATAGATATAGTATAGAGAATAATATAGTTATATAAGAAAATAGTATAGTATAGTATATAGATATAGTATATAGTATAGTATAGATATCGAGATATATAGTTAATATAGAGGATAGGATAGTAGTGATAGTATATAGTATATAGGTATAGTAGTAGAGAATAATATAGTTTAATATAGAGAAAGTATCGTACTAGTATATAGTATATTATATAAGTATAGTGAATACATATAGTATATATAGCAGGATAGTGTATAGTTATGAGAAGAATATGATAGTATAGATATAGAGCATGATATAGTCTATAGGTATATAGTATAGTAGCTATAGTATTAGTAGTAAGTATAGAGTACTTGATAATGTAGAGAATAGTATAGTAGTATAGTATATAGTATAGTCTAGTTATTAGAGAATAATATATATAATATAGAGAATAGTATAGAATTAGTATAAGGTATCAGTATCAGATAGAGGCATAAGTATAGAGAATAGTCTCATAGATATAGTATGTAGTTAATTATAGTATAGATAGTATAGAGAATAATATAGTATAGATAGGAAAGTATGGTATAGAGATATTAATATAGTATAAATATAGAGAATACGATTAGGTATAGTATTAGTATGTATAGGATAGAGAATAATATAGATAATATACGGAAGAGTCTATGTATAGTATATAGTATATAGTATCAGTATAGTATAGGGAATAATATACTATAACTATAGTTATAATAGTATTAGTATGTTATGTATAGAGATAATTACTATAATATAGGAATAGATATAGAGTATAGTATAGTGAATATAGTTTAATAAGAAAAGTTTAGAATAGTATTAGTTAGTATAAGATATAATATAGTAATATAGTAGATTATAGTTTAATAGTATAGGATATAGTATACATAGTGAATAGTATATAGTCGAGAGATAATCATAGTATAATATAGAGAATAGTTTGTATAGTATATAGTCTATATAGTATAGGAATAATATACGATAATATAGAGGATAGTAAGTATGTATGTATATAGTGTATAGATATAGCGAATAAAATAGTATAATATAGAGCATAGTATAGGTTGTAGTAATAGTATAGTATAGAGAAATAATTAGTATAATATAGAGTATGTTAGTAATAGTAGATTATAGATAGAGAATACATAGTATAATAAGGAATATATTAGTATAGAGAATAATTATAGTAAATATAGAGAATAGTTTTATAAGTATAGTATCGTAGATAGTATAGTATATATAGAGAATAATATAGATATGTAGAGAATAGTATAGATATTAGTATCATGTACTAGTAAGTATAGAGAATTAATATAGTAATATAGGAGAATAGTATAGTATAAGTATATAGTGTATAGTAAGTACTTAGCGATAATATAGAGAATCAGTATCGTATAGTATATAAGTATATATTAAGTATTGTAAGTCAGTAAATAGATAATATAGAGAACTAGAGTATTAGGAGTAATAGTATATTAACGAATAATAATATATATAGATATATGTTATATGAGTTTACGATGAGTATAGGAATAATATAGTAAATATAGAGACAATAGTTAGAGTATATGTATGTACGTATAGTATAGTAGTTAATATGTATAGTTACAGTATAGTACAGCACAGTTATAGTATAGTACAGTTATAGTACAGTAACGTAGACAGTTATAGAACAGTATAGTAAGTATAGTACAGTAAGAGAATAATATAGTATAATATATGAGAACAATAGGTAGGAGTATATAGTATGTATAGTATAGTACAGTACGTATAGAAGTACAGTTATAGTATAGTACAGTTACAGTCACAGTATATACAGTACAGTTATAGTACAGTAATTATCTATAGTTACATTATTAGTATCGTACAGTACAGTATAGCGTTATAGTATCAGATAGTACAGTTATGTAAGTACAGGATAGTATAGTTACAGCTTATTATAGGACTTTATTAGTATTAGACAGTTACAGTTAGTATTAGTATAGTAGATGTAACAGTATAGTATAGTTACAGTACAAGTATAGTACAGTATATTATAGACATTATTACGTTATAGATTTACAGTACAGTTATAGGATAGTAAAGTACAGTATAGTATAGTCAGTATAGTTATAGTACAATTAGTATTAGTATCGTACAAGATATAGGGATAGTACAGTAGAGTATAGTACAGTTTAGAGTACATTACGTATAGATAGTTATAGTATAGGACAGTATATAGTATAGTATAGTATAGTATAGTACAGTACAGTTTACCAGTATAGTATAGTACAGTATAGTATAGTACAGTATAGTAAGTACAGTTATAGTATAGTATAGTATATTATAGAGCACAATATAGAAATTATATGAGAATATATAGTATAGTATAGTATATAGTTATAGTATAGTTAGAGAAGAATTATGTATAATATAGAGAATAGCATCATATAGTAAGTATATAGTATATGTATAGATAGTCTAGGAGAATAATATAGTATATATAGAGAATAGTTATAGATAGTAGATATGTCTAGTATAGTGAATAATATAGTATATATAAAGGGGCACGGGGCAGGAAAGTTAGGAAGGAATAAGTCTTAGTATAGAGAATATTATGTATAATCTAGAGAATAGTTATCGTAAGTATAAGTATATAGGATAGTATAGTTATTAGAGAATAATATAGTATAATATAGAAAATAGTATGTATAGTATATTCGTATATTAGTATAGGATGTATAGAGAATAAATAGTTATAAAAGAGAATAGGATAGTATTAAGTATATAGTGTTTTATAGTTATAGTATAGAGAATAATTATAGTATAATAAGAGAATAGTATAGTATAGATATATAGTTATAAGTATAGTATAGTGAATAAATAGTATAATATTAGAGGATAGTATAGTATAGACATATTCTAGTGATAATATAGGAATAGTATAGTATAGTATATAGTATATAGTATAGTATAGTGATAGTATAGAGGATAATATAGTATAAGGTAGAGGAATAGTATAGTATATAGTATATAGTATAGTATAGTATAGAGAAATAATATAGATAATATAGAGAATAGTATAGTCTATGTATGTATTAGTGTATAGTATAGTCAGAGGAATATATAGAGAACGTAGAGTATTAGTTATAGTCTAAGTATATGATAGTATACGCTAGTATAGAGAATAATATAGTTTATAAGATAGAGAATTAGTAGTAGAGGAAATAATATGTTAATATAGAGGGCAATTAGTTATAGGATAGTCGAGCTATATAGTATAGTATAGTATAGAGAAATAATATAGTATAATATAGAGAATAGTATGTATAGTATATAGTATATAGTTATCGGTATAGTATAGAGATAATATACTATAATACTAGAGTATAGTTTTTTATAGTAATAGGCTGGTCTAGATAGAGATAATAGACTATAATATAGAGAATTAGTATAGGTATTTGTATAGTGAATATTAGTATAATACAGAGAATAGTTTAGTATAGTATTAGTATATATATATAGTATAGTATAGAAGAATAATATAGTATAATATACGGAGGAATAGTATAGTATATAGTATAGTAGAGTATAGGAGAATAAATAGTATAAATAGAGGAATAGTAATAGTATAGTATATAGTTTATTAGAGTATAGAGAATAATATAGTTATAATATAGAGAATAGTATAGTATATAGTATTGTAGAGTATAGTATAGAGAATTAAAATAGTATAATATAGAGAATAGTCAAGTTCGTAGTATATAGTATAGTATAGAGAACCACAAATAGTTAATATAGATATTAGGTATAGTATAGTATATTATAGTATAGAGAATAATATAGTATAATATAGAGAATAGATAGTTATAGAGAATATTATAGTTTAATATAGGAATTAGTATAGTATAGTTATATAGTATTATATAGTATAGTATAGTATAGAGAATAATTATAGTATAATGTAGAGAATAGGCTTATAGTTACTAAGAGATGTATAGTATAGTATAGAGAATAATAATATAGTATTAATATAGAGGAATAGTATAGGATATAGATATAGTGTATAGTATAGTATAGAGAATATATAGAGAATAGATAGTATAGTATATAGTATATTATAGTCTATAGTATAGGTTATAGAGAATAATATAGTATTAATATAGTAGAATGTATGGTAATAGAGAATAATATATCTAATATAGAGAGAGAATAGAATATAATATATACCGTAGTATAGTATAGTATAGTATGAGAGAATAATATAGTATAATATAGAGAATAGTGTATAGTATAGTATATAGTATATGTAAGTATAGTTATAGAGAATTAATTATACTATTTTTTTTTTTTTTTTTTTTTTTTTTTTTTTTTTCTTTTTTAATATAGGGAATATATAGTATAGTATATAGTATGTTTCTAGTATAGAGAGAATAATATACTATAATTAGAGAATAGTATAGAGTAAGTATCGGAATAAATATCGTATAATACAGAGAATCGTATAGTATATAGTATATAGTCTTAGTATTATAGAGGAATAATATAGTATAATATAGAGAATTAAGTATAGTTAGTATAGTATAGTTATATCGTATAGAGAATAATATAGTATAATATAGAGAATAGTATAGTATAGTAGATAGTATTATTATAGTATAAAAGAATATATAGTTAATATAGGAGAATAGGATAGTATATAGTATTGTATACGTATAGATAGAGATAATATAGTTAAATAGAGAATAGTATAGTATAGTGTAGTTATATAGTTTAGTATAGAGACATAGAGTATAATATAGAGTATAGTATAGTATAGTATATTATGTCTAGAGAATACATATAGAGGAATAGTATAATATATAGTATAGTATATGATATTATAGATATAGAGAATAATATACTATAATATAGAGAAAGGTATTTGAGTATATAGGATAGTTAGTATATTACAGATAGAGATAATATACTATACTATATGAGAATAGATAGAGTATAGTATAGTATAGAGACTAAATGTTGTTATAGATAGAGAATAGTATAAGTATATAGTATTGTAAGTATAGTATAGCGAATAATCTAGTATATATAGAGAAATAGTATGTGTAGTATATAGTATATAGTATAGAGAACAATATAGTAAATATGAGATTAGTATAGTATAGGAGTTATTAGTTAGTATATATCGTATTTATAGTATAGAGAACAATATAGTATAATATAGAGAGTAGTATAGGATAGTATATAGTTAGGTTAGTTAGTATAGAGAACAATTTATAGTATAAAATAGAGTATAGTATAGTATAATATAGTATGTATAGAGAATAATATATTATAAAACAAGAGAAAGTTAGTATAGGTTAACGTATATGGTTATAGTATAGTATATTATAGTATAGAGAATATAATGTATAACCTAGTGAATGTTTTGAATATAGTATAGTATAGTATAGTTTTATAGTATAGACGAATAATATTAGTATGTAAACCATAGAGAATATATAGTATAGTATTGAGAATAATATAATATAATAGAGCGAATAGTATATATAGAGAAGAATATGTATAATATAGAGAATAGTATAGTATAGTATGAGAATAATATAGTATAATTAGACAATAGTATATTATAGTATAGGAATAATATTAGTAAAATAAGAGAATAGTATAGTATAGTATAGAGCATAAATATTAGTATAATATGAGGACTAGTAGTATAGTAATAGTATAGGATAGAATAGAGGATATTATAGTATAACATAGAGAATAGTCCCTATGATATATATAGTTATAGTATATAGTATAGTATAGCAGCCCAATGTGAAAATCTATCTAGAGCCACAGAACGACGACAATTCGGTTCGTTAATTATAGAATTAGAAGGGCTTTGGAATGGGTTTATACCAGCTGGGTCTGTGTTCTGAATGAATAATAGAGAAAGGCAGTAGTCGTCTGGTTTGTCCTGGATCCCACCTCAGATTGAAGGTCAAGGGGAATGTCTGTTGGAAGTCTTCATGCGGCCATCTTGGTTTTGATATTCTGCTCTGTAGGGTCTCTCTGGTTTTCTAATGGGTTGTTTTGGGGGTTAATTGTACATTATGTTATTTCTGTCACCTAAACATTCTCACAGCCATGACAACCTGGATTTCCTTTGAGCTGATGGAAAGTGATAATCTCCAGTTCCACTTCCAGACGGCCCACGCGTTTTCTCCATCTTCTTTTTGTCTCTAGGCCGGAGTTTTGTGTCTATTAAATAACTTCTCCCTATTTTATCATTGTTTACTACCAAAGGGCACCGAGGACCATAAATATGTATTTCTTCTCCCCATCGTTAACGTTCTATAAGGACAGAATTTGGGACAAGTTTCGGGATAGACCATATGTGAATAATAACAGAGATTTTGGCTTTTTATGATTCTTTATCTGCTCTAATTAGCTCCGTTAAATCTCTGCATCGCTAGATCAGCGTTCGCTGCCAAGTTAATACATATTTCCCAGTATTACCTGGTGACACGACCAGAGAGAAGGGACAGACATTTGCTTAATTGATTTAATCTATATTCTGAATGTGTTTCATTGTCCTTTTTTTATAACTCAGAATAGACAAGAGAATTCAGCATTTTCCCTTTTAGTGGAAAACATACAAAGGACGTTACGATTTCCAGTCTCATAAACAGTTACTTATCGCTATTTTACGGATCTTGTTATAGGCTCACTTGTCCGCAACAAGGACAGGATACGGAATAAACGTGGAATTCAATTTAAATTGTCACGGTTGGACCTAATAACTGTCCTGACATACGGAAGGGGCCCCATAGTTAGAGGCAAACTTCCCCTTTAAAAAAAAGATACAGGTTATATATATGATATAGCCACCATTATTACCCCCACCCGGAAGACGCGGCCACCCAGGACCCGGCCAGCGGGAAACCCAGGGCCGAAGCGCACCCGGCGACGAGCGAAGCGAGGCGAGCGAGCGAGCGAAAGCGAGCGAGCGAGGGGGCCGCGAGCGGCGAGGAGCAGGGTCGAGCGCGCGAGCGAGGGAGAGCGGCGAGCAGCAAGCGAGCGAGCGAGCGAGCAGCGAGCGCGCAGAGCAGCGAGCGAGAAGGCGAGCAGCGAGGGAGGGAGCGAGCGCGAGCAGCGAGCGAGCGAGGCAGCGAGCGAGGAGCAGGCGAGCGCAGCGAGCAGCGAGCGAGCGAGGAGCGAGCGAGCGAGCGAGCCGAGCGAGCAGCGAGGGCAGCGAGCGAGCAGCGATGCGAGCAGCGAGCGAGCGTAGCGAGCGAGCACGAGCGGAGCGAGGCGAGAGCGAGCGAGCGAGCAGGCGGCAGCGAGGGGAGCGAGCGACAGGAGCGAGCGATCAAGCGAGCAGCGAGCAGCAGCGAGGCGAGCCGAGAGGAGCGAGGAGGGAGCGAGGGCGCGAGCGAGCAGCGAGGAGCGAGAGCGAGGAGCAGCAGTCGAGCGAGCGAGCGAGCGAGCAGCGAGCGAGCGAGCGAGCGAGGGAGCGAGGCTGAAGCAGCGAGCGAGGAGCGAGCGAGCAGCGAGGCGACGTGCAGCGAAGGCGAGCGAGCGTCCGAGCGAGCAGCGCTAGCGTAGGACGAGGGAGACGAGATAGCGAGCTAGTAGATGCTATGCGAGTCGATCGAGCGAGCGGCAGCGATCGAGCGTAGCGGTGATCGAGGTATCCGCTCATCGCGCTATCTTGTCTGGCGGTCGTCGCGTCGGGCTGGCTGGCGGTCGGTCTATATACGTATGAGCGAGCAGCACGAGCGAGCGAGCGGAGCGAGCGAGCAAGGCAGCGAGCGATGCGAGGCGAGGAGCTACGAAAAAGGGGGGGGGGGGGGGGGGCGAGGCGAAAGCGAGCGGGCAGCGAGCGATGGCAGCGAGCGACGAGCGAAGCGAGCGAGCAGGCGAGGAGCGAGCGGAAGCGAGCGAGTCGAGCAGCACGAGCGAGCGAGCGAGGCGAGCGAGCGAGCGAGCAAGAGCGGAGAGCGCAGCGAGGCGAGCGAGCGAGCGGGCAGGAGGAGGCAGCGAGCGAGCGGAGCGAGCGAAGCGAAAAAAAGCGAGCGAGCGAGCGAGCGAGCAGGCGAGGAGTAGCGAGATAGCGAAAAAAGGTTAGCAGGGGCGGGAAGCGAGCTAGCGAGCGAGCATGCGAGCGAGCGAGCGAGCGAGCGAGCGAGCGAGCGAGCGAGGAGCAAGCGAGCAAGCGAGGAGCAGCGGAGCGAGCAGGGAGCGAGTCGACCAGTCGAGCGAGAGCGAAGCAAGAGAGCAAGCGAGCGAGCGAGCGAGCGAGCGAGCAGCGAGGAACGAGCGAGCGAGCGAGAGAACGGCGAGGAGCGAGAGAGCGAGCGCGAAGCGAGCAGGAGCGAGAGAAGCGGCGAGGAGCGAGAAGATCGGGAGCGAGCGAGCTGAGAGCAGGAAGGAGCAGCGAGCAGCACCACGCGAGCGAGCGAGGCGAGCGACCAGCGAGCGAGGGAGCTACCAGGGAGCGAGCGAGGCCGAGGCGAGGCGAGCGACCAGGCGAGCGAGCCGAGCGATGCGAGCGAGTGAGACCAGCGAGATGAGCGATGCGAGCGAGCGAGCGAGCAGCGAGCAGCGATGCGAGTCGAGCGAGCAGGCGAGCAGAGGGCGAGCGAAGCGAGAGCGAGCGAGCGAGCTAGTCGAGCAGCTATCAGCGAGCAGCGACGAGCAGCGAGCAGTCGATCATCGAGCTTAGCTATCACGCGTGATCTATCGTATCTATCTAAATTGGTCACATAAATAACATTGGGGGTAGGGTGCACTCTACCTTCAGATCTTAACAGGCTGGGTGGGCTTGTGTGTTCATAAAAATATCCACTCTTGAAACACATTTGCCAGGAGCACCTCACATGATTGGCGAGTTCCATTTATTATAGTGCCAACGGAAATCGATTTAGCCGACGTTTCGGTCTGTATTTAGACCTTCTCAAGCTATAGTTCGGCCAGTGCAAACAATCAACTGATATATCTTAAACCATCCCCTCCAATAGTGGAATCACAGATCTTCAATAACCATGTTAACCCTTCACAGTTATTCAAATGCTAAGTGCATAATAAATGAAAAACACAGCCTTGAAATTTATTTATTAAAAACACAGCATATTAGATAAAAAAAATGGCTGCATAGGCCAGTGACTGAATATATAAAGTGCATGCTTAGTCTACAATATAAAGTGCATACTTATCTTTTGTAACCTATTTCCCTTTTTGTTAACTCCCTTCCTGTAACCTTGTTCCCTTAATCCTATAGATAGAGTCGAATAAAACAGTGATGGTTAAAAAAACAATACATAGTTAAAAAAACATTGCAGTATATACAAAATCTTACAATACTACCAAACAGTGCGTAATATAGGCTATAAAAATATCAGGTCATCCCCCAGCAGAAGACAAATACCCACGAGACAAAAATAGCAAAATAAAGACTCCAACCATTGTTAGGGCTGGTCAAGCTTATGTTTTAAGGAAACAGCATTTAAAACGGCGCATTGGTTCATTGAGGCCATTTGGGTTTTAACTGTATTGAGTGTTTTATCCAGAAAAACTCTCTCTGAATAATTTGTGGATCGATCCCCACCCTATGTGGCGGCGGTACATGCGTCTATGGCAACGTATTCCAACGTCGGAAATCGTGTGTTGGTCCTTTTTCCAGGAAATGTTGGCAACAGGTTTGCTGCGTTTGTCCCGGAGGCTTACATGATATCCGATCTGTGCCGTCATCCTTGTTTTTAGCATCAAATCCGTTTTTCCTACATAGAATAGTTACAAGGGCACAATAGTAAATATATAACCAAAATGGTGGGTACATGTAATGAAATGACGATGTAATATTTTTTATCTCCATGAGGAGGATGTTGAAAAGAAGGCTTTTGATATCAGTGTTTTTACAACTAATGCAGTTTTTACACTTAAAAGCATCCATTCGGTATCTTAGGCACCCACGATGTCTCCTTCCTATAACTCAAAAATGGGGTCCGTGTTGACTAATAGAATCCCTCACTGGGTGTCTATAATGAGATGACATATTATATGGAATCTTGGTCACACACATCCATTTGTCCTTGATACGAGAGGATGAGGACTGAGATGGGATATGATCATGGTCCCCACACCCATTTGTCATGATGACCTGAGAGGGGGAGGGTCTGAGATTGGGATGAAATTGCTGAATATGGAGAGGGAAGGACATGTTACATGGGGAAAAAAGAAAAGAACACAAACAAAGGAAACAGGCAGACAAACTGGGGGGACCACACAGGGAGCTGCAATACATTCATCAGGGCATTTAAAGGGGGGATAATATCAGTTTTCCCAATGCTGGTCAGTGCCCTGGACTTGTAATCAACTGACACCATAATATTGATTGTAAGAGAAATGAAGGGAAATCTCCCCAGGGGCAGGCCCAAATCTGCTCAAACCTCCAGCCACTGACAAGCCGTCTGGTTGCCTTGGAATGGGAATTTGAACTGTTGTTAAAATAATACGCCTGACTTTAATGTTTAAATGACCGGCATATGAAGGGGGTCTATAAATAGCACTGTGTGTTGTCTTTATGTGTGTATGTCTGTATGTCGGTGTCCTGTATGTATGTATGTTTGTGTATGTCGTATGTATGCTGTATGTCTGTGTGTAGTAGTTCGTGGTCTGTATGTGTAGTATGGATGTCTGTATGATAGGGTATGTAACTGTTCTGTCATGTCTGTGGTGTTGGATGTATGTATGTCTGTCTGTAGGTGTGTATGATATGTCTGTTATGTCTGTATGTAGTGATGTATGTCTGATGTGTGTGTCTGGTATGTGGTATGTATGTTATGTATGTATGTTGTGTGTTATGTTGTATGGTGTATGTCGTATGTGTGTATGTATGTATTGTACTGTATGTTATGTATATGTATTATGTTTGTCCTGTATGTATGATGTGTATGTAGTATTTGCGTCGTATGTATGTGTGTAGGTATGATTGTGTATGTTGATGTAGTTGGAATGTCTGATTTGGGTGGTGGTATGCTATGTGTGGGTCTGTTTGTATGTGTGTTTGGATGTGTATGTGTAGTATGTATTGTGATGTATGTCTGTATGTGTGTTTTTAATGTATGTATGTGTGCTATGTATGATGTATGTATGTATGTATGTATTTTGTGTATGTCGGTATGTGTGTACAGTATGTATTTGTGTATGTAGGTATGTATGTCGGTATGTATACGCTGTTGTATGTCTGTATTTGTGTGGGTCTGTTGTGTGATGTAACTGTATGTATATGTATGTAATGTGTGTATGTATGTATGTCGTGTATGTACTGTTGTGTGTATGTACTGTATGTATGTATGTATGTATGTAATTTGTGGTACATGTATGTATCGTGTGTATGTATGGTATTTTGTGTACCGTCTGTATGTGTGTCTGTATGTATTTGTGTCTGTATGTATGTCTGTAGTCTGTCTGTTCTTTGTGTGTGTGTCATGTGTGGTTTACGTATGTCTGTGTTAGTATTTGTATGTGTTGTATTGTATGTATGTGTGTATGTATATGTATGTGTGTGGTTGTCTGTGTGTATTGATGTTATTATTGTATGTAGTTATGTATGTCTATTTGTGTAGTATGTATTGTGCTATGATGGATGTATTGTGTTATCGTATGATGTGTTGTATGTATGTCTTTGGTTGTTTGTATGTATGTCGTGTATGGATGTATGTGGTAGTATGTCTGTGTGTCTGTATGTATGTGTTGTATGTATGGATTTGGGTGTGTCTGTATGTCTGGGTGCTGCTGTAATGTATATGTGTTGTAGTCTGTTATTGTGTTGTATGTCTGTCGTGTATTTGGTATGTATGGTGTATGTCTTGTTTGTATGTTGTATGTATGTAGGTGTGTCTATGGCTATGTATGTGTGTATGTAGGTGTATGTCGTTGTGTGTCTGTCTGTTATGTGTGTATGCTCTGTGGTGTAGTTGTATGGGTGTTGTTATTGTTATGATGTGCTGTATGTATGTGTGTCTGTATGTCTGCTTGTGTATTGTATGTTAGTGTGTATGTAGGTAGGTGTGTGTATGATGTATTGTGTGTGTCTTATGTGTGCTGTGTATGTATGCTGGTATGTCTGATGTGTGTAATGTATGGATGTGTGTAGGTCTGTATGTATGTATGTGTACTGTGTTGTATGTATGTATGGTGTAGTATGTGTGGTATGTTGTCTGTGTGTGTGATGTTGTTCTCGTGTGTCTTGTATGTTTGTGTGTATGTATGTATGTATGTATGGTATGTATGGGTTTGTTTGTATGTATGTATTGTGTCGTATGTATGTGTGTATGTAGTCTGTGGGTATGTTGTTGTGGAGGGTTAATGTATGTATGGTGTATGTTTAATGTATGTATGTATGTATGTATGATGGTATTGTAGTATGTGGTATGTTGTATGTCTGTATGTATGTATGTGTGTATGGTTATGTATGTTGTGTATGTATGTGTGTATGTTATGTATGTGTGTGTTGTATGTACTGTGGGTCGTATGTGTGTATGTATCGATGTGTTGTCTGTATTGTATGTATGTATGTATGTATGTGTGTCTGTATGTCTTGTGTCGCTATGTATGTGTGTATGTATGTAGTGTGTATGTATGTCTGTATGTATGTATGTGGTGTATGTATGCTGTGTGTTGTCTGTGGTATGATATGTCTGTGTGGCTATGTATGTCGTCTATGTATGTCTGTTCTGTATGTATGTATTGTATGTTGTTTATGTATGTATGTTAGTCTGTATGCATGTATGTATGTATTGTGTATGTAGTGTGGATTGTATGATGTCTATGTATCGTATGTATTTGTGTGTAGTATGTATGGTGTATGTCTGTATGTATGTCTGGATGTATGTTTATTGTATTGTAGTGTGTATGTATGTATGAATGTGTATGTTGTATGGTGTATGTTTGTATGTGTCTTTTATTTGTGCTTGTATGTTGTTACTGTTGTGGTATGTCTGTATGTCTTTGTGTGTGTCTGTAGGTTGTGTGGTATCTGTCTGTCTGTCGGTGAGTATGTGACTGTCTGTGTCTGTATGTGTGTTGTCCCTGTCCTTGTTATCGTGTATGTATGTGTGTTGTTGTCGTCTTTTGTACGGTGTCTGTATGTGTGTAGGTTCTGTCTGTATGTATTTGTGTGTGTCTGTAATCTGTCGGAATCTGTCTTGTCTGTATTGTGTGTGGTATATGTATGTCTGTTTTGTGTCTGTATGTGCAGTATGTGACCTGTCTGTGTTGTATGTTGTGTGTCTGTATACTCTTGTCTGTGTCGTCGTCTGATCTGTTGTGGTATCGTCATATGTGACATCTGTTGTCTGTCTATCTCTTGTGTGTGTTGTTGTGGTGTTTGGTATATGTAATGTATGGTGTGTCTGTGAGTTATGTGAACATCGTATGTTTGTATGGTATGTATGTGTGTGTTGTTGTGGGTTGTATGTATGTTTGTTGGGGGTTGTTGTGTATGTATGTATTTCGTGTGTTGTATGTATGTGTGTGATGTTATGTTATGTAATTGTGGTTTTGTATGT
The DNA here is from genome assembly GCA_019447015.1 of Hymenochirus boettgeri. Classification (NCBI taxonomy): domain Eukaryota; kingdom Metazoa; phylum Chordata; class Amphibia; order Anura; family Pipidae; genus Hymenochirus; species Hymenochirus boettgeri. The sequence continues at coordinate 303,123 of JAACNH010000027.1, forward strand.
ATGGGTGTGTGTATATTCTGGATGATGGTGTATGTAATGTGAGAGATGTGTGGTCATGTGGCTGTTGTTGTGTTGTAAATTGTATTATGCCATGTATGTATGTTGTCTGTTTGTATGTGGGATGTGTTGTATAGTCTGTGTATTCTGTAGTGTGTATGTGTTAGTCATGTATGTGTTGATGCTTGTAGTATTAGGTGTGTATGTCGTAGTAGGGAATGTGTGTTGTATGTCAGGTCTGTTTGTTGTGGGTGTGTGTTTATGTATGTGTGTTTTCTTTGGTCTGGCTGTGGTATGATGTCTTGGCTTGTTTGTCTGTTGTGGTGGGCTTGTTGTACGTCTGTAGGTGCTGTTTGTTGTCTGTTGTGTTGCTTCTGTCTGATGGGTGTATGTCCGTGTGTCTGTAGGTTGTTGTTGGTCTTCTGTATGTGGTTGTGTGGATTCGGTCTGTGTGTG
>JAACNH010000027.1:303750-366124 GCA_019447015.1 Hymenochirus boettgeri
CCTGTATAACTCAGTCTGTGTCCTTGTACCTTTATATAGACACAGAACTGAGTTATACAGGGAACTCTGGGTACCACTCATGTATTATAAGGATAATGTATCCCCTACTGTAAATTATATGGATATTAGAAGTCATTGAGGAGTTCTGTGTCTATATAAAGGTACAAGAACACATACTGAATTATACAGGGAACTCTGGGTGCCACTCATGTATTATAAGGGATAATGTATCCCCTACTGTAAATTATAAGGATATTAGAAGTCACTAAGGAGTTCTGTGTCTATATAAAGGTACAAGGACACAGACTGAGTTATACAGGGAACTCTGGGTACCACTCATGTATTATAAGGATAATGTATCCCCTACTGTAAATTATATGGATATTAGAAGTCATTGAGGAGTTCTGTGTCTATATAAAGGTACAAGAACACATACTGAATTATACAGGGAACTCTGGGTACCACTCATGTATTATAAGGGATAATGTATCCCCTACTGTAAATTATAAGGGATATTAGAGTCACTGAGGAGTTCTGTGCTATATAAAGGTACAAGGACACAGACTGAATATACAGGGAACTCTGGGTACCACTCATGTATATAAGGGATAATGTATCCCCTACTGTAAATTAAAAGGATATTAGAAGTCACTGAGGAGTTCTGTGTCTATATAAAGGTACAAGGACACAGACTGAGTTATACAGGGGGACTCTGGGTACCACTCATGTATATAAGGGATAATGTATCCCCTACTGTAAATATTAAGGATATTAGGAGTCACTGAGGAGTTCTGTGTCTATATAAAGGTACAAGGACACAGACTGAGTTATACAGGGGAACTCTGGGTACCCATCATGTTATAAGGGTAATGTATCCCCTACTGTAAATATAGGATATTAGAAGTCCACGGAGTTCTGTTCTTATAAAGGTACAAGGACACAGACTGAGTTATACAGGGAACTCTGGGTACCACTCATGTATTATAAGGGATAATGTATCCCCTACTGTAAATTATAAGGATATTAGAAGTCACTGAGGAGTTCTGGTCTATATAAAGAAAGGACACAGACTGAGTTATAAGGAACTCTGGGTACCACTCATGTATTATAAGGGATAATGTATCCCCTACTGTAAATTATAAGGATATTAGAAGTCACTGAGGAGTTCTGTTCATATAAAGGTCAAGGACACAGACTGAGTTATACAGGGAACTCTGGGTACCACTCATGTATTATAAGGGATAATGTACCCCTACTGTAAATTATAGGATATTAGAAGTCACTGAGGAGTTCTGTTCCATATAAAGGTTCAAGGACACAGCCTGAGTTATACAGGGAACTTGGGTACCACTCATGTATTATAAGGGATAATGTATCCCTACTGTAAATATAAGGATATTAGAAGTCCATGAGGAGTTCGTGTCTATATAAAGGTACAAGGACACAGACTGAGTTATACAGGAACTCTGGGTACCACTCATGTATTATAAGGGATAATGTATCCCCTACTGTAAATTATAAGGATATTAGAAGTCACTGAGGAGTTCTGTTCCATATGGTATCAAGGAAACAGACTGAGTTAACAGGGGCTCTGGGTACCATCATGTATTATAGGGATAATGTATCCCCTACTGTAAATTATAGGATATTAGAAGTCACTGAGGAGTTCTGTTCTATAAAGGTCAAGGACACAGACTGAGTTATACAGGGAACTCTGGGTACACATCATGTATTATAAGGGATAATATATCCCCTACTGTAAATTATAAGAGATTAGAAATCCCTGAGCACTGCACCATCACAGAAAGGGATTGTATGGATTCTAGTAAACAAGCAATTTCACTATGCGGCTGTAAGCAATCGAGGATGTCTGCGTTATGTCCATCATAATTAGATGGTTTTATGACTGGTTTAATATGTTTCAGAGTCAGATGGTTTCTCATCAGATCAAATATATTTTCATTCAATAAATTTATGTGCGAAGATGGAGAGTGTTTGATCCTCCAGAATGTGGAACAGTTGAACGCGGCGATTAATTATTAATTACGTTGAAAGGGAAAGTGAGTAAAAATTCTTAATGGCGACAATAAATGGCGGGGTTTAGAGAATGACCAAACCCGATCAAAAAAAATCAACACTTGGCACAATGGAGAAAGTGAATTGTTACGGCGATGAATTGTAAACGTGTCACAAAAGGACAACTGGGGAGTCAATAAGCTTTTGGGAAATCTGCAGTTAACATGAATTGATTGGATGAAAGTTATTGTTAGGTAGCTGGCCGTTTTTGAGAAACCAAAGTTACACCTGGTTTAAGTCAGTAAATCTCTCTCAATACGTGTATGCTTAGTGCGTCGCTATGTTGAAATATTCAGGGCATGTTACCCCCGATCTTTTGCAAAGAAAAGGGTGCCCCGAATGTTTTAACATAACTTAACCTAATAGAGGTGCCCCAATTTCTTTTCCCAGTAGGACCTTCATGGTGACAGATGACATTAATTGTACACGCCGCGCGATGAAGTCATGGCGTGCTCACAAAGGACAATTGGGAATGCCAGCCTGTGCTGCCACTGCATGGGACTGCAAAGATTCCCGGCCTCCTGGCTCCACTGAACTTGGGTATTGGGGTTAGTAATAGCCTAACAAGTAAACAATGAAATGCCCAGGCTACCAGTATGTAAAGAATAATGCCATGGCTACCAGTATGTAAGAAATGCCCATAGCTACCAGTATGTAAAAAATGCCCATGGCTACCAGTATGTAATGAAATGTCCAGGCGCAGTATGAATCAATGTCCATGGCTGCACTATGTAATGAAATGCCTCTTGACTACCAGTATGTATGAAAGCCTTTGACTACCAGTATTAAAGAAATGCCCATGGCTCCAGTAAGTAAAGACAATGCCCAATGAGCTACCAGTATGTAAAGAATGCCCATGGCTACAGATGTAAAGAAATTGCCCATGGCTACCAGTATGTAATGAAGTGCCTTTGACTACCAGTATGTAATGAAATGCCCATGGCTACCAGTAGTAAAGAAATGCCCCAGCTACCAGTATGTAAAAGAAATGCCCAGGCTAACCATATGTAAAAATGCCCATGGCTCAGTATGTAATGATGTCCATGGCTAGCAGAGTATGTAATGAAATGCCTGTGACTACCAGTATGTAAGAAATGCCCATGGCTACCAGTATGTAAAGAAATGCCCATGGCTACCAGTATGTTAAAAGAATGCCATAGCTACCAGTATGTAAAGAATGCCCATGGCTACCAGTATGTAATGAAATGTCCATGGCTAGCAGTATGTAATGAAATGCCTGTGACTACCAGTATGTAATGAAATGCTGTGACTACCATATGTAAAGAAATGCCCATGGCTACCAGTATGTAAAGAAATGCCCATACTACTACCAGTATGTAAAGAAGAAACTGCCCATGGCTACCAGTATGTAATGAAATGCCTTGACTACCAGTATGTAATGAATGCCTTTGCTACCAGTATGTAAAGAAATGCCCATGGCTACCAGTATGTAAGAAATGCCCATGGCTACCAGTATTGTAAAGAAATCGCCCATAGCTACCAGTATGTAAAGAAATGCCCATGGCTACCAGTATGTAATGAAATGCCTTTGACTACCAGTATGTAATGAAATGCCCATGGCTACCAGTAGGTAATGAAATGCCCATGGCTACCAGTATGTAAAGAAATGCCCATGGCTACCAGTATGTAAAGAAATGCCCATGGTACCAGTATGTAAAGAAATGCCCATGGTACCAGTATGTAAAGAAATGCCCATAGCTACCAGTATTGTAAAGAAATGTCCCATGGCTACAGTATGTAATGAAATTGCATTGAATACGTATTGAAATGAAATGCCCATGGCTACCAGTATGTAATGAAATGCCCATGGTACCAGTAGTAAAGAAATGCCCATGGTACCAGTATGTAAAGAATGCCCATAGCTACCAGTATGTAAAGAAATGCCCATGGCTACCAGTATGTAATGAAAGTCCACTGGTTAGCAGTATGTAAGAAATGCCTGGACTACCAGTATGTAATGAAATGCCTGTGCACTACCAGATGTAAAGAAATGCCCATGGCTACCAGTATGTAAAGAAATGCCCATGGCTACCAGTATATGTAAAGAATGCCATGGCTACCGTATGAATGAAATGTCCATGGCTAGCAGTATGTAATGAAATGCCTGTGACTACCAGTATGTTAATGAAATGCCTTTGACTACCAGATGTAATGAAATGCCCATGGCTACCAGTATAATGGAATGCTTTGACTACCAGTATGTAATGAAATGTCCATGGCTACCAGTATGTCAATGAAATGCCTTTGACTACCAGTATGTAATGAAAATGCCCATGTACCAGTATTGAATGAAATGCTTGACTACCAGTTATGTAGAAATGTCATGGCTACCAGTATGTAATGAAAATGCCTGTGACTACCAAGATATAATTAAAAATGCCTGTGATACCAGTATGTAAATGAAAATGCCTTTGACTACCAGTATGTAATGAATGCCCATGGCTACCAGTATGTAAGAAATGCCTTGACTACCAGTATGTATGAAAATCCCATGGCTACGTATGTAATGAAATGCCTTTGACTACCAGTAATGAATGAAATGTCCATGGCTACCAGTATGTAATGAAATGTCCATGGCTACCAGTTGTAATGAAATGCCTGTGGGACTACCAGTAATAAAAATGCCTGTGACTACCAGTATGTAATGAAATGACCATGGCTACCAGTATGTAATGAAATGCCTGTGACTACCAGTATGTAATGAAATGTCCATGGCTACCAGTATGTAATGAAATGCCTGTGACTACCAGTATGTAATGAAATGCCCATGGCTACCAGTATGTAATGAAATGCCTTTGACTACCAGTATGTAATGAAATGCTGTGACTACCAGTATGTAATGAAATGCCCATGGCTACCAGTATGTAATGAAATGCCCATGGCTACTAGTATATAATGAATTCCCATGGCTACCAGTAGTAATGAAAATGCCATTGCTACACTATAAAATGAAACCCCCATGGCTACCAGTATGTAATGAAATTCCCATGGTACCAGTATGTAATGAAATTCCCATGGCTACCACTATAAAATGAAATCCCCATGGACCAGTATGTCAATGATGCTGTGACTACCGTATGTAATGAAATTGCCATGCGCTACCAGATATAATGAAATTCCTATGGCTAACAGTATGTAATGAAATGCCATGGCACCAGTATGTAATGAAATGCTTTGACTATCAGTATGTAATGAAATGCCTTTGACTACCAGTATGTAATAAATGCCATGGCTACCAGTGTGTAATGAAATGCCTGTGCTACCAGTAAATCGTATGAACTATCGTGATACCGTAGTAATTGTAATGAAATGCCCATGGACTACTAGTATAAAATGAAATTCCCATGGCTACCAGTAGTAATGAAATGCCCATTGCTACCACATAAAATGAAAAACCCAATGGCTACCAGTATGTAATGAAAATTCCCATGGCTACCAGTATGTAATGAAATTCCATGGTACCACTATAAAATGAAATCCCCATGGCTCCAGATGTAATGAAATGCCGTGACTACCAGTATGATGAATGAAATGCCCATGGCTACCAGTATATAATGAAATTCCTTTGATACCAGTATGTAATGAAATGCCTTTGACTACCAGTATGTAATGAAATGTCCATGGCTACCAGTGTGTAATGAATGCCTGGCTACCAGTATGTAATGAAATGCCCCATGGCTATCAGTATGTAATGAAATGCCCGGCTACTAGTATAATGAAATTCCCATGGCTACCAGTAGATAATGAAATGCCCATTGTACCACTATAAATGAATTTCCCATGGCTACCATAAAATGAAATCCCCATGGCTACACCAGTATGTAATGAAATGCCTGTGTGACTACCAGTATGTAATGAAATGGCCATAGGCTACCAGATATAATGAAATTCTTCTATGGCTACCAGTATGTAATGAAATGCCCATGGCTACCGTATATAATGAAATTCCTATGGCTACCGTATGTAATGAAATGCCTGGGCTACCATATGTGTGAAATGTATGTGACTACCAGTAGTAAAGAAATGCCCATGGCTACCAGTATGTAATGAAATGCCCATGGCTACCAGTATGTAATGAAATTCCTATGGCTACCAGAGATGTAATGAAATGCCCATGGCTACCAGATATAATGAAATTCCTAGGCTACCAGTATGTAATGAAATGCCTGTGGACTACCAGTATGTGTATGAAATGCCCATGGGCTACCAGTATATAATGAAATTCCTATGGCTACCAGTATGTAATGAAATGCCCATGGCTACCAGTATATAATGAAATTCCTATGGCTACAGTATGTAATGAAATGCCTGTGGCTACCATTATGTAGTGAGAATGTATGTGATACCAGTATGTAAAGAAATGCCCATGGCTACCAGTATGTATGAAATGCCCATGGCTACAGTAGTAATAAATGTCCTAGGCTACCAGTATGTAATGAAATGCCATGGCACAGTAATAATGAAATTCCTTGGCTACCAGTATGAATGAAATGCCTGTGGACTACCAGTATGTAATGAAAATGCCCATGGCTACCAGTATGTAATGAAATTCCTATGGCTACAGTATGTAATGAAATGCCCATGGCTACCAGTTAATAATGAAATTCCTATGGCTACCAGTATATAATGAAATTCCTATGGCTACCAGTATGTAATGAAATGCCTGTGGCTACCATTATGAATGAAATGATGTACACAGTAGTAAAGAAATGCATGGCTACCAGTTATGTAAAGAAATGCCCATGGCTACCAATATGTAATAAATGCCCATGGCTACCAGTATGTTAAATAAGGCCCATGGCTACCAGTATGTAATGAATGCCCATGGCTAGCAGTATATAATGAAATTCCCATGGATATCAGTATATAATGAAATTCCCATGGCTACCAGTAATAATTAATTACCAGTTTGCAACCAGTAAATGGAATACTGTGCTCTGTGTCTTTAGTTGGTGATTCTGTTACACCCTGTCTGTCTATTTAAAGTTTCCAACCCAATATCAGTGTATAGCCAATATCAGGATTAGGATCAATATCACACTTATAGCCTAATCACGATTAGTGCCAATATCACGATTATAGCCAATAATTTTTCATGATTATAGCCATTCAGTATTTTGATCAATATCACAATTATAGTAAATATCACAATTATAGTCTTTAGGGGTTGTTCTGCACATAGGAAATGGATATTGGGGTGGATGTGCCCCTTCAATTTGCAATTATTCATGTTATCTGATTCTTTACCCCCAAAACTTCAACAAAAAGTTGTCATATTTATATTAGCCATGTTATGTGCATATATCCTTGTTAAGTGTATTAGCCATGTTACATGAATAGTGCTGTTGTTACTTGTATATTATCTATTACATGTATATTAGATGTGTACATGTATATTAGCATTGTTGATGTATATTAGCCATATTATATGTATAATAGCCATGTACTTATATAGTGATATATATATATCATTATATATTATATATTAGCATCGTTATGTGCATTATTAGCCTTTACATGTGTATTAGCTGTGTTACATTATTAGCCATGTTACATGAACATTAGCTGTGTTAGTTGTATATTAGCAAGGTACACGGTACATTAGCCAGATTACATTAATGTATCCAGTGTACATATATATTAGCCGTGTGTTACATATATATTACCATGTTGCATGTTATATAGCCATATTATATGTATATTAGCCATGTTACATATATATCAGCCATGTTAGGTGATATAGCTTGTTACATGTATTATGAGCGGGTGACATGTATATTAGCTGTGTTACAAGTTATATGCAATGTTACTAGGATTTTAGCTGTGTTACTTGTATTTAGCCCAGATTCAAATATATTATCATGTTACATGTTAAATTAGCACGTGTTACAATGTATGTATATTACAATGTTGCATGTTATTAGCATGTTACATATATTTACCCGTTATGTGTATATTAGCCTTGTTACATGTAATTAGCTGGTACATATTATTAGCCGTTGGGCTGTTGCATGATTTTAGCAATGTTGCATGTATATTCAGCAATGTGCATGTATATTAGCCATATTATATGTATATAGCCATGTTACATATATATTAGCGGTGTGCTTGTATATTAGCAATGTTACATGTATATTAGCCAGATTACATATAATTAGCCATGTTACATGAATATTAGCTGTTGCTTGATATTAGCAAGGTTACATGTATATTAGCCAGATTACATATATATCATCCCATGTTACATGTATATAGCTGTGTACATGTAGATAAGCCGTGTGTACAGTATATTAGCACTGTTGCATGTATATTAGCCATATTATGTCTATATTAGCCTTGTTACATGTATATATTAGCCATATTCTATGTATATTAGCCATGTTACATATATATATATTAGCACAGTAGCTGTATTGACAATGACCCATTGTGTGTTACCTTTGAGCTAAACAGAGACAATACAGAGAGTTTTAACATAATTTTACATAATGTAGTGGGGTTCTGTGTTGTATTGGAGTATTTCACCGAGAGTTTGTGTTGGCAATTTGCATCAAAATACAGTCAAAAGGAAAACACTCCAGCAACAGCACTGTTACTCTTGTATTCCGGACAGGTGAGTAGGGGCAATCCCCCTGGCCCTTCCACTCCTAGAGACAACCGAATCTTCAAACAAGAAAAGCATTGGGGGAGCACATACATAAAGGGAATTCACTGAGGAAGGAAACAGGGGCGTCCGAAACGTTGTATGTGTTGGTTCCATAAAACTTTGTGAATTCCCCTTTATGTAGTGTGCTGCGCCACACAATTTCCATCAATCCTAGTAAGGAGATGTTCTGGTTTTAATCAGGGTTATTATATATATTATCAGGCTGTGTATTTTGTCCTATTATTTTTGCTGCTTAGATAATTGTCTCTTGACAAATAACCTGAGATTCTGTAACCACATATTTCTGGTCAAATAAAACTATGTTAATCCCCTAATTAATTTATTCTAGACAGACAGAGGTTCTTCCATTCAGCAGGGGTCTGTGTGTATGTAAGGGATGAAGAGTTTCAATTGGTAGTACATGATACAAACACAGGGCAATAGCATCTGAAGTACACCAGAAATGAGACTATGGTCAGATGACCCCCTGATTATCGGAACATCACCGGGACAATGGTTGTCTATTTTGTGGTATGTTTGTGTTAGCGCCTTAGTATAGTCATCAGGCATAGGGATTGTTTTATATCTGAAATATTATTCATTTTTAAATATTCAATTGTCAAAAATGTCACATCGGCATGGTTCTGTGCGCAACCTTCCAACTGGGGCTTTTCCAATCAGTAGATTGGTTCAAATCTGTTCGCAATTTGCCATGTATTGCGCTGTCAAGTGCCGGCTGAAAACTGTACATATCACGACATGTCATGTTCCTCCCTTTATACAACCCCTGATTCCTTCCGCCCCCACAAGGAGAAAAGAAACATATTGCAACATCACACCAAGGGCAATGTATGTTCAGATAATCAGATGTTTGAATAGAAGATTCCGACTAAAAACTAATATGTTCACTGCTGGGAAGAGTAAGGAACCGCCCTGCGGTCTCTGGGGGAGCCAGAATATAAATATTTCCTGTCTCGAGGATTTTTTTTAAAATTCAAGGCGATCGGAACGGGAGGTGAAATGGTTTCTCGGTTCATTTTAAAGTACATTTTATCACCCAATCATTCAAATTAATTCCAGAATTCCCGGTACCCGACATTTTGGAACTGATGTCCCCTATGCAATCTCCGCACCTAAATAAAACGTGTTAAATGATCGCTGCCATAAATATTTCATGTTATTTTATTGTAAAATTTACTTTGACGGATCTCGCCCTCTGGAAGGTCGTTTGCATTAAGTCATCTTTGCGGAGGAATGCAATATCAGACTTCTCCGGTTGACGTTTTCTGACTCAGTGGTCTATTTATAGAAAATACTTTGCTAAAATAAATTAAGTTGGTAACAATTTGAACTCCATGTCCTTAGCAAATTCAAGAAATCAAAACACTTGGGATAAAAAGGAACTGCAAAGATCAACAAAGTTTCAGTGGATTTTCAAACAACAACAAAATGTAATTCTGTGTGTTTGATTAATCCATAGTATAATATAGAGAACAATAGTTAGAGTATTTTATGTATAGTATAGTATAGTGTAGTATTAGTACAGTATAGACAGCACAGTATAGTATAGTACAGGATAGTATAGTATAGTACAGTACAGTATAGTACAGTACAGTATAGTACAGTATAGTACAGTACAGTATAGTACGTATAGTACAGTACAGTTATAGTATAGTACAGTATCGAGGATAATATAGTATAAATTAGAGGAACAATAGTTAGAGTATATAGTATGTATAGTATAGTACAGTACGTACGTATAGTACAGTATAGTATAGTACAGTACAGTATAGTTAGTACAGTATAGTATAGTACAGTACAGTATAGTCAGTAATTCATAAGACATTATGTATAGTTACAGTTACAGTATAGTATGAGTATAGTATAGTACAGTGATAGTTATAGTACAGTATAGTATAGTACAGTATATTATAGTACATTATAGTATAGTACAGTACAGTATAGTATAGTTAGTATAGTACAGTATAGTATAGTACAGGTATAGTACAGTATATTATAGACATTTATAGTATAGTACAGTACAGTATAGTATAGTATAGTTACAGTATAGTATAGTACAGTATAGTCAGTACAATTAGTATAGTTAGTACAGTAGTATAGTACAGTAGAAGAGTATAGTTACCAGGTATAGTACAGTACAGTATAGATAGTATAGTATCAGTACAGTACAGTACGTATAGTATGTATGTACAGTACAGTACAGTATAGTATAGTACAGTATAGATAGTACAATATGTATAGTATAGTACAGTATAGTATAGGACAGTATAGTATAGTACAGTATAGAGATAGTACAGTATAGTACAGTACAGTACAGTATAGTATAGTTAGTACAGTATAGTATAGTATAGTATAGTTAGCTAGTACAGTACAGTATAGATAGTACAGTATAGTATAGTACGTATAGTATAGTTAGAGTATTTTATAGAGCTCCAATATAGTAATAATATAGAGAATAGTATAGTAATAGTATATGTATAGTTAGTATAGAGAATAATATAGTATAATATAGAGAATAGCATAGTATAGTATTATAGTATATAGTATAGTATAGTTAGAGAATAATATAGTATAATATAGCGAAATAGTAGTAGTATAGTATATTATAGTAGTAGTAGTTAGTGAATAATTAGTATAAGTAGAGAATTAGTATAAGTATAGAGAATATTATAGCTAACTTACTATAATATAGAGAATAGTAAGTATGTATATAGTATATAGATAGTATAGTATAGAGAATAATATAGTATAATATAGAAAATAGTATAGTATAGTATCATAGATATAGTATATAGTATAGTATAGATACGAGAATCATATAGTATAATATAGAGAATAGGATAGTATATAGTATATAGTGTATATGTATAGATAGTAGAGAATAATATAGTCTAAATTATAGAGAAAGTATCGTTAGTATATAGTGATATTATAGTATAGTATAGTGAATACATATAGTATAATATAGCAGGATATTGTATAGTTATAGAGAATATATAGTATAATATAGAGCATGTATAATAGTTATAGGTATATAGTATAGTAGTTATAGTTTAGAGTATAGTATAAGAATACTTAGATAATGTAGAGAATAGTTATAGTAGATAGTATATCAGTATAGTTATCGATATCTAGAGAATAATATATATAATATAGAGAATAGTATAGTAATTAGGTATAGTGTATCAGTATCGATAGAGATAAGATAGAGAATGTCTCATAGTATAAGTATGTAGATTATAGTATAGTATAGTATAGAGAATAATATAGTATACGATAGCGAAGTATGGTATAGAGATATAATATAGTATAAATATAGAGAATACGTATAGGTATAGTATTAGTATGTATAGGATAGAGAATAATATGGATAATATACGAGAAGTAGTCTATGTATAGTATATAGTATATAGTATAGTTATAGTATAGAGAAAATATACTATAACTAGAGTTATAATGTATATAGTATGTTATGTATAGAGATAACTATACTATAATATAGCGAATAGATATAGAGTATAGTATAGTGGAATATAGTATTAATAACGAGAAGAGTTAGAATAAGTATTAGTATAGTATAAGCTATATATAGTTATAAGTATAGGATTATAGTTAATAGTATAGAAATATAGTATAGCATAGATAAGATAGTATAGTCGAGAGATAATCATAGTATAATATAGAGAATAGTTTTAGTATCAGTATATAGTCTATATAGTATAGAGATAATATCGTATAATTAGAGCAAGTAAGTATTATGTTATAGATTATAGTATATAAGAGAATAAAATAGTATAATATAGAGATATGTAAGTCTGTATAATAGTATAGTAAGGAGAACATAATATGTATAATATAGAGTTATGTTAGTAATAGTAGATTATAGATAGAGAATAATAGTATAATAAGAGAAATATATTAGTATAGAGAATGATTATAGTAAATATGAGAGAATAGTTAAGTATAGTATCAGTAGTATAGTTATAGATATTATAGAGAATAATATAGATATGTAGAGAATAGTATAGTATTAGTATATCGTCTAGTATAGTATAGAGAATTAATATAGCTATATATAGAGATAGTATAGTATAAGTATATAGTGTATAGTAAGATAGAGAATAATATAGAGAATCAGTATCGTATAGTATATAAGTATATATTAGTATTGTATAGGTAATAGTGATAATATAGAGAATCTAGAGGTATAGGAGACAATAGTATAATTAGACGATAGTTAAGATATATATATGAGATATAGTTCATATGAGTTTACGATGACATATAGAGAATAATATAGATATAATATAGAGACAATAGTATAGAGTTATATGTATGTAATAGTATAGGTAGTTATAGGTATCAGTTACAGTATAGTACAGCACAGTTCTAGTATAGACAGTTATAGTACAGTAGGATAGGACAGTATAGAACAGTATAGTAAGTATAGTACAGTAAGAGAATAATATAGTATAATATATGAGAACAATAGGTAGGAGTATATAGTATGTATAGTATAGTACAGTACGTATAGAAGTACAGTTATAGTATAGTACAGTTACAGTCACAGTATATACAGTACAGTTATAGTACAGTAATTATCTATAGTTACATTATTAGTATCGTACAGTACAGTATAGCGTTATAGTATCAGATAGTACAGTTATGTAAGTACAGGATAGTATAGTTACAGCTTATTATAGGACTTTATTAGTATTAGACAGTTACAGTTAGTATTAGTATAGTAGATGTAACAGTATAGTATAGTTACAGTACAAGTATAGTACAGTATATTATAGACATTATTACGTTATAGATTTACAGTACAGTTATAGGATAGTAAAGTACAGTATAGTATAGTCAGTATAGTTATAGTACAATTAGTATTAGTATCGTACAAGATATAGGGATAGTACAGTAGAGTATAGTACAGTTTAGAGTACATTACGTATAGATAGTTATAGTATAGGACAGTATATAGTATAGTATAGTATAGTATAGTACAGTACAGTTTACCAGTATAGTATAGTACAGTATAGTATAGTACAGTATAGTAAGTACAGTTATAGTATAGTATAGTATATTATAGAGCACAATATAGAAATTATATGAGAATATATAGTATAGTATAGTATATAGTTATAGTATAGTTAGAGAAGAATTATGTATAATATAGAGAATAGCATCATATAGTAAGTATATAGTATATGTATAGATAGTCTAGGAGAATAATATAGTATATATAGAGAATAGTTATAGATAGTAGATATGTCTAGTATAGTGAATAATATAGTATATATAAAGGGGCACGGGGCAGGAAAGTTAGGAAGGAATAAGTCTTAGTATAGAGAATATTATGTATAATCTAGAGAATAGTTATCGTAAGTATAAGTATATAGGATAGTATAGTTATTAGAGAATAATATAGTATAATATAGAAAATAGTATGTATAGTATATTCGTATATTAGTATAGGATGTATAGAGAATAAATAGTTATAAAAGAGAATAGGATAGTATTAAGTATATAGTGTTTTATAGTTATAGTATAGAGAATAATTATAGTATAATAAGAGAATAGTATAGTATAGATATATAGTTATAAGTATAGTATAGTGAATAAATAGTATAATATTAGAGGATAGTATAGTATAGACATATTCTAGTGATAATATAGGAATAGTATAGTATAGTATATAGTATATAGTATAGTATAGTGATAGTATAGAGGATAATATAGTATAAGGTAGAGGAATAGTATAGTATATAGTATATAGTATAGTATAGTATAGAGAAATAATATAGATAATATAGAGAATAGTATAGTCTATGTATGTATTAGTGTATAGTATAGTCAGAGGAATATATAGAGAACGTAGAGTATTAGTTATAGTCTAAGTATATGATAGTATACGCTAGTATAGAGAATAATATAGTTTATAAGATAGAGAATTAGTAGTAGAGGAAATAATATGTTAATATAGAGGGCAATTAGTTATAGGATAGTCGAGCTATATAGTATAGTATAGTATAGAGAAATAATATAGTATAATATAGAGAATAGTATGTATAGTATATAGTATATAGTTATCGGTATAGTATAGAGATAATATACTATAATACTAGAGTATAGTTTTTTATAGTAATAGGCTGGTCTAGATAGAGATAATAGACTATAATATAGAGAATTAGTATAGGTATTTGTATAGTGAATATTAGTATAATACAGAGAATAGTTTAGTATAGTATTAGTATATATATATAGTATAGTATAGAAGAATAATATAGTATAATATACGGAGGAATAGTATAGTATATAGTATAGTAGAGTATAGGAGAATAAATAGTATAAATAGAGGAATAGTAATAGTATAGTATATAGTTTATTAGAGTATAGAGAATAATATAGTTATAATATAGAGAATAGTATAGTATATAGTATTGTAGAGTATAGTATAGAGAATTAAAATAGTATAATATAGAGAATAGTCAAGTTCGTAGTATATAGTATAGTATAGAGAACCACAAATAGTTAATATAGATATTAGGTATAGTATAGTATATTATAGTATAGAGAATAATATAGTATAATATAGAGAATAGATAGTTATAGAGAATATTATAGTTTAATATAGGAATTAGTATAGTATAGTTATATAGTATTATATAGTATAGTATAGTATAGAGAATAATTATAGTATAATGTAGAGAATAGGCTTATAGTTACTAAGAGATGTATAGTATAGTATAGAGAATAATAATATAGTATTAATATAGAGGAATAGTATAGGATATAGATATAGTGTATAGTATAGTATAGAGAATATATAGAGAATAGATAGTATAGTATATAGTATATTATAGTCTATAGTATAGGTTATAGAGAATAATATAGTATTAATATAGTAGAATGTATGGTAATAGAGAATAATATATCTAATATAGAGAGAGAATAGAATATAATATATACCGTAGTATAGTATAGTATAGTATGAGAGAATAATATAGTATAATATAGAGAATAGTGTATAGTATAGTATATAGTATATGTAAGTATAGTTATAGAGAATTAATTATACTATTTTTTTTTTTTTTTTTTTTTTTTTTTTTTTTTTCTTTTTTAATATAGGGAATATATAGTATAGTATATAGTATGTTTCTAGTATAGAGAGAATAATATACTATAATTAGAGAATAGTATAGAGTAAGTATCGGAATAAATATCGTATAATACAGAGAATCGTATAGTATATAGTATATAGTCTTAGTATTATAGAGGAATAATATAGTATAATATAGAGAATTAAGTATAGTTAGTATAGTATAGTTATATCGTATAGAGAATAATATAGTATAATATAGAGAATAGTATAGTATAGTAGATAGTATTATTATAGTATAAAAGAATATATAGTTAATATAGGAGAATAGGATAGTATATAGTATTGTATACGTATAGATAGAGATAATATAGTTAAATAGAGAATAGTATAGTATAGTGTAGTTATATAGTTTAGTATAGAGACATAGAGTATAATATAGAGTATAGTATAGTATAGTATATTATGTCTAGAGAATACATATAGAGGAATAGTATAATATATAGTATAGTATATGATATTATAGATATAGAGAATAATATACTATAATATAGAGAAAGGTATTTGAGTATATAGGATAGTTAGTATATTACAGATAGAGATAATATACTATACTATATGAGAATAGATAGAGTATAGTATAGTATAGAGACTAAATGTTGTTATAGATAGAGAATAGTATAAGTATATAGTATTGTAAGTATAGTATAGCGAATAATCTAGTATATATAGAGAAATAGTATGTGTAGTATATAGTATATAGTATAGAGAACAATATAGTAAATATGAGATTAGTATAGTATAGGAGTTATTAGTTAGTATATATCGTATTTATAGTATAGAGAACAATATAGTATAATATAGAGAGTAGTATAGGATAGTATATAGTTAGGTTAGTTAGTATAGAGAACAATTTATAGTATAAAATAGAGTATAGTATAGTATAATATAGTATGTATAGAGAATAATATATTATAAAACAAGAGAAAGTTAGTATAGGTTAACGTATATGGTTATAGTATAGTATATTATAGTATAGAGAATATAATGTATAACCTAGTGAATGTTTTGAATATAGTATAGTATAGTATAGTTTTATAGTATAGACGAATAATATTAGTATGTAAACCATAGAGAATATATAGTATAGTATTGAGAATAATATAATATAATAGAGCGAATAGTATATATAGAGAAGAATATGTATAATATAGAGAATAGTATAGTATAGTATGAGAATAATATAGTATAATTAGACAATAGTATATTATAGTATAGGAATAATATTAGTAAAATAAGAGAATAGTATAGTATAGTATAGAGCATAAATATTAGTATAATATGAGGACTAGTAGTATAGTAATAGTATAGGATAGAATAGAGGATATTATAGTATAACATAGAGAATAGTCCCTATGATATATATAGTTATAGTATATAGTATAGTATAGCAGCCCAATGTGAAAATCTATCTAGAGCCACAGAACGACGACAATTCGGTTCGTTAATTATAGAATTAGAAGGGCTTTGGAATGGGTTTATACCAGCTGGGTCTGTGTTCTGAATGAATAATAGAGAAAGGCAGTAGTCGTCTGGTTTGTCCTGGATCCCACCTCAGATTGAAGGTCAAGGGGAATGTCTGTTGGAAGTCTTCATGCGGCCATCTTGGTTTTGATATTCTGCTCTGTAGGGTCTCTCTGGTTTTCTAATGGGTTGTTTTGGGGGTTAATTGTACATTATGTTATTTCTGTCACCTAAACATTCTCACAGCCATGACAACCTGGATTTCCTTTGAGCTGATGGAAAGTGATAATCTCCAGTTCCACTTCCAGACGGCCCACGCGTTTTCTCCATCTTCTTTTTGTCTCTAGGCCGGAGTTTTGTGTCTATTAAATAACTTCTCCCTATTTTATCATTGTTTACTACCAAAGGGCACCGAGGACCATAAATATGTATTTCTTCTCCCCATCGTTAACGTTCTATAAGGACAGAATTTGGGACAAGTTTCGGGATAGACCATATGTGAATAATAACAGAGATTTTGGCTTTTTATGATTCTTTATCTGCTCTAATTAGCTCCGTTAAATCTCTGCATCGCTAGATCAGCGTTCGCTGCCAAGTTAATACATATTTCCCAGTATTACCTGGTGACACGACCAGAGAGAAGGGACAGACATTTGCTTAATTGATTTAATCTATATTCTGAATGTGTTTCATTGTCCTTTTTTTATAACTCAGAATAGACAAGAGAATTCAGCATTTTCCCTTTTAGTGGAAAACATACAAAGGACGTTACGATTTCCAGTCTCATAAACAGTTACTTATCGCTATTTTACGGATCTTGTTATAGGCTCACTTGTCCGCAACAAGGACAGGATACGGAATAAACGTGGAATTCAATTTAAATTGTCACGGTTGGACCTAATAACTGTCCTGACATACGGAAGGGGCCCCATAGTTAGAGGCAAACTTCCCCTTTAAAAAAAAGATACAGGTTATATATATGATATAGCCACCATTATTACCCCCACCCGGAAGACGCGGCCACCCAGGACCCGGCCAGCGGGAAACCCAGGGCCGAAGCGCACCCGGCGACGAGCGAAGCGAGGCGAGCGAGCGAGCGAAAGCGAGCGAGCGAGGGGGCCGCGAGCGGCGAGGAGCAGGGTCGAGCGCGCGAGCGAGGGAGAGCGGCGAGCAGCAAGCGAGCGAGCGAGCGAGCAGCGAGCGCGCAGAGCAGCGAGCGAGAAGGCGAGCAGCGAGGGAGGGAGCGAGCGCGAGCAGCGAGCGAGCGAGGCAGCGAGCGAGGAGCAGGCGAGCGCAGCGAGCAGCGAGCGAGCGAGGAGCGAGCGAGCGAGCGAGCCGAGCGAGCAGCGAGGGCAGCGAGCGAGCAGCGATGCGAGCAGCGAGCGAGCGTAGCGAGCGAGCACGAGCGGAGCGAGGCGAGAGCGAGCGAGCGAGCAGGCGGCAGCGAGGGGAGCGAGCGACAGGAGCGAGCGATCAAGCGAGCAGCGAGCAGCAGCGAGGCGAGCCGAGAGGAGCGAGGAGGGAGCGAGGGCGCGAGCGAGCAGCGAGGAGCGAGAGCGAGGAGCAGCAGTCGAGCGAGCGAGCGAGCGAGCAGCGAGCGAGCGAGCGAGCGAGGGAGCGAGGCTGAAGCAGCGAGCGAGGAGCGAGCGAGCAGCGAGGCGACGTGCAGCGAAGGCGAGCGAGCGTCCGAGCGAGCAGCGCTAGCGTAGGACGAGGGAGACGAGATAGCGAGCTAGTAGATGCTATGCGAGTCGATCGAGCGAGCGGCAGCGATCGAGCGTAGCGGTGATCGAGGTATCCGCTCATCGCGCTATCTTGTCTGGCGGTCGTCGCGTCGGGCTGGCTGGCGGTCGGTCTATATACGTATGAGCGAGCAGCACGAGCGAGCGAGCGGAGCGAGCGAGCAAGGCAGCGAGCGATGCGAGGCGAGGAGCTACGAAAAAGGGGGGGGGGGGGGGGGGCGAGGCGAAAGCGAGCGGGCAGCGAGCGATGGCAGCGAGCGACGAGCGAAGCGAGCGAGCAGGCGAGGAGCGAGCGGAAGCGAGCGAGTCGAGCAGCACGAGCGAGCGAGCGAGGCGAGCGAGCGAGCGAGCAAGAGCGGAGAGCGCAGCGAGGCGAGCGAGCGAGCGGGCAGGAGGAGGCAGCGAGCGAGCGGAGCGAGCGAAGCGAAAAAAAGCGAGCGAGCGAGCGAGCGAGCAGGCGAGGAGTAGCGAGATAGCGAAAAAAGGTTAGCAGGGGCGGGAAGCGAGCTAGCGAGCGAGCATGCGAGCGAGCGAGCGAGCGAGCGAGCGAGCGAGCGAGCGAGGAGCAAGCGAGCAAGCGAGGAGCAGCGGAGCGAGCAGGGAGCGAGTCGACCAGTCGAGCGAGAGCGAAGCAAGAGAGCAAGCGAGCGAGCGAGCGAGCGAGCGAGCAGCGAGGAACGAGCGAGCGAGCGAGAGAACGGCGAGGAGCGAGAGAGCGAGCGCGAAGCGAGCAGGAGCGAGAGAAGCGGCGAGGAGCGAGAAGATCGGGAGCGAGCGAGCTGAGAGCAGGAAGGAGCAGCGAGCAGCACCACGCGAGCGAGCGAGGCGAGCGACCAGCGAGCGAGGGAGCTACCAGGGAGCGAGCGAGGCCGAGGCGAGGCGAGCGACCAGGCGAGCGAGCCGAGCGATGCGAGCGAGTGAGACCAGCGAGATGAGCGATGCGAGCGAGCGAGCGAGCAGCGAGCAGCGATGCGAGTCGAGCGAGCAGGCGAGCAGAGGGCGAGCGAAGCGAGAGCGAGCGAGCGAGCTAGTCGAGCAGCTATCAGCGAGCAGCGACGAGCAGCGAGCAGTCGATCATCGAGCTTAGCTATCACGCGTGATCTATCGTATCTATCTAAATTGGTCACATAAATAACATTGGGGGTAGGGTGCACTCTACCTTCAGATCTTAACAGGCTGGGTGGGCTTGTGTGTTCATAAAAATATCCACTCTTGAAACACATTTGCCAGGAGCACCTCACATGATTGGCGAGTTCCATTTATTATAGTGCCAACGGAAATCGATTTAGCCGACGTTTCGGTCTGTATTTAGACCTTCTCAAGCTATAGTTCGGCCAGTGCAAACAATCAACTGATATATCTTAAACCATCCCCTCCAATAGTGGAATCACAGATCTTCAATAACCATGTTAACCCTTCACAGTTATTCAAATGCTAAGTGCATAATAAATGAAAAACACAGCCTTGAAATTTATTTATTAAAAACACAGCATATTAGATAAAAAAAATGGCTGCATAGGCCAGTGACTGAATATATAAAGTGCATGCTTAGTCTACAATATAAAGTGCATACTTATCTTTTGTAACCTATTTCCCTTTTTGTTAACTCCCTTCCTGTAACCTTGTTCCCTTAATCCTATAGATAGAGTCGAATAAAACAGTGATGGTTAAAAAAACAATACATAGTTAAAAAAACATTGCAGTATATACAAAATCTTACAATACTACCAAACAGTGCGTAATATAGGCTATAAAAATATCAGGTCATCCCCCAGCAGAAGACAAATACCCACGAGACAAAAATAGCAAAATAAAGACTCCAACCATTGTTAGGGCTGGTCAAGCTTATGTTTTAAGGAAACAGCATTTAAAACGGCGCATTGGTTCATTGAGGCCATTTGGGTTTTAACTGTATTGAGTGTTTTATCCAGAAAAACTCTCTCTGAATAATTTGTGGATCGATCCCCACCCTATGTGGCGGCGGTACATGCGTCTATGGCAACGTATTCCAACGTCGGAAATCGTGTGTTGGTCCTTTTTCCAGGAAATGTTGGCAACAGGTTTGCTGCGTTTGTCCCGGAGGCTTACATGATATCCGATCTGTGCCGTCATCCTTGTTTTTAGCATCAAATCCGTTTTTCCTACATAGAATAGTTACAAGGGCACAATAGTAAATATATAACCAAAATGGTGGGTACATGTAATGAAATGACGATGTAATATTTTTTATCTCCATGAGGAGGATGTTGAAAAGAAGGCTTTTGATATCAGTGTTTTTACAACTAATGCAGTTTTTACACTTAAAAGCATCCATTCGGTATCTTAGGCACCCACGATGTCTCCTTCCTATAACTCAAAAATGGGGTCCGTGTTGACTAATAGAATCCCTCACTGGGTGTCTATAATGAGATGACATATTATATGGAATCTTGGTCACACACATCCATTTGTCCTTGATACGAGAGGATGAGGACTGAGATGGGATATGATCATGGTCCCCACACCCATTTGTCATGATGACCTGAGAGGGGGAGGGTCTGAGATTGGGATGAAATTGCTGAATATGGAGAGGGAAGGACATGTTACATGGGGAAAAAAGAAAAGAACACAAACAAAGGAAACAGGCAGACAAACTGGGGGGACCACACAGGGAGCTGCAATACATTCATCAGGGCATTTAAAGGGGGGATAATATCAGTTTTCCCAATGCTGGTCAGTGCCCTGGACTTGTAATCAACTGACACCATAATATTGATTGTAAGAGAAATGAAGGGAAATCTCCCCAGGGGCAGGCCCAAATCTGCTCAAACCTCCAGCCACTGACAAGCCGTCTGGTTGCCTTGGAATGGGAATTTGAACTGTTGTTAAAATAATACGCCTGACTTTAATGTTTAAATGACCGGCATATGAAGGGGGTCTATAAATAGCACTGTGTGTTGTCTTTATGTGTGTATGTCTGTATGTCGGTGTCCTGTATGTATGTATGTTTGTGTATGTCGTATGTATGCTGTATGTCTGTGTGTAGTAGTTCGTGGTCTGTATGTGTAGTATGGATGTCTGTATGATAGGGTATGTAACTGTTCTGTCATGTCTGTGGTGTTGGATGTATGTATGTCTGTCTGTAGGTGTGTATGATATGTCTGTTATGTCTGTATGTAGTGATGTATGTCTGATGTGTGTGTCTGGTATGTGGTATGTATGTTATGTATGTATGTTGTGTGTTATGTTGTATGGTGTATGTCGTATGTGTGTATGTATGTATTGTACTGTATGTTATGTATATGTATTATGTTTGTCCTGTATGTATGATGTGTATGTAGTATTTGCGTCGTATGTATGTGTGTAGGTATGATTGTGTATGTTGATGTAGTTGGAATGTCTGATTTGGGTGGTGGTATGCTATGTGTGGGTCTGTTTGTATGTGTGTTTGGATGTGTATGTGTAGTATGTATTGTGATGTATGTCTGTATGTGTGTTTTTAATGTATGTATGTGTGCTATGTATGATGTATGTATGTATGTATGTATTTTGTGTATGTCGGTATGTGTGTACAGTATGTATTTGTGTATGTAGGTATGTATGTCGGTATGTATACGCTGTTGTATGTCTGTATTTGTGTGGGTCTGTTGTGTGATGTAACTGTATGTATATGTATGTAATGTGTGTATGTATGTATGTCGTGTATGTACTGTTGTGTGTATGTACTGTATGTATGTATGTATGTATGTAATTTGTGGTACATGTATGTATCGTGTGTATGTATGGTATTTTGTGTACCGTCTGTATGTGTGTCTGTATGTATTTGTGTCTGTATGTATGTCTGTAGTCTGTCTGTTCTTTGTGTGTGTGTCATGTGTGGTTTACGTATGTCTGTGTTAGTATTTGTATGTGTTGTATTGTATGTATGTGTGTATGTATATGTATGTGTGTGGTTGTCTGTGTGTATTGATGTTATTATTGTATGTAGTTATGTATGTCTATTTGTGTAGTATGTATTGTGCTATGATGGATGTATTGTGTTATCGTATGATGTGTTGTATGTATGTCTTTGGTTGTTTGTATGTATGTCGTGTATGGATGTATGTGGTAGTATGTCTGTGTGTCTGTATGTATGTGTTGTATGTATGGATTTGGGTGTGTCTGTATGTCTGGGTGCTGCTGTAATGTATATGTGTTGTAGTCTGTTATTGTGTTGTATGTCTGTCGTGTATTTGGTATGTATGGTGTATGTCTTGTTTGTATGTTGTATGTATGTAGGTGTGTCTATGGCTATGTATGTGTGTATGTAGGTGTATGTCGTTGTGTGTCTGTCTGTTATGTGTGTATGCTCTGTGGTGTAGTTGTATGGGTGTTGTTATTGTTATGATGTGCTGTATGTATGTGTGTCTGTATGTCTGCTTGTGTATTGTATGTTAGTGTGTATGTAGGTAGGTGTGTGTATGATGTATTGTGTGTGTCTTATGTGTGCTGTGTATGTATGCTGGTATGTCTGATGTGTGTAATGTATGGATGTGTGTAGGTCTGTATGTATGTATGTGTACTGTGTTGTATGTATGTATGGTGTAGTATGTGTGGTATGTTGTCTGTGTGTGTGATGTTGTTCTCGTGTGTCTTGTATGTTTGTGTGTATGTATGTATGTATGTATGGTATGTATGGGTTTGTTTGTATGTATGTATTGTGTCGTATGTATGTGTGTATGTAGTCTGTGGGTATGTTGTTGTGGAGGGTTAATGTATGTATGGTGTATGTTTAATGTATGTATGTATGTATGTATGATGGTATTGTAGTATGTGGTATGTTGTATGTCTGTATGTATGTATGTGTGTATGGTTATGTATGTTGTGTATGTATGTGTGTATGTTATGTATGTGTGTGTTGTATGTACTGTGGGTCGTATGTGTGTATGTATCGATGTGTTGTCTGTATTGTATGTATGTATGTATGTATGTGTGTCTGTATGTCTTGTGTCGCTATGTATGTGTGTATGTATGTAGTGTGTATGTATGTCTGTATGTATGTATGTGGTGTATGTATGCTGTGTGTTGTCTGTGGTATGATATGTCTGTGTGGCTATGTATGTCGTCTATGTATGTCTGTTCTGTATGTATGTATTGTATGTTGTTTATGTATGTATGTTAGTCTGTATGCATGTATGTATGTATTGTGTATGTAGTGTGGATTGTATGATGTCTATGTATCGTATGTATTTGTGTGTAGTATGTATGGTGTATGTCTGTATGTATGTCTGGATGTATGTTTATTGTATTGTAGTGTGTATGTATGTATGAATGTGTATGTTGTATGGTGTATGTTTGTATGTGTCTTTTATTTGTGCTTGTATGTTGTTACTGTTGTGGTATGTCTGTATGTCTTTGTGTGTGTCTGTAGGTTGTGTGGTATCTGTCTGTCTGTCGGTGAGTATGTGACTGTCTGTGTCTGTATGTGTGTTGTCCCTGTCCTTGTTATCGTGTATGTATGTGTGTTGTTGTCGTCTTTTGTACGGTGTCTGTATGTGTGTAGGTTCTGTCTGTATGTATTTGTGTGTGTCTGTAATCTGTCGGAATCTGTCTTGTCTGTATTGTGTGTGGTATATGTATGTCTGTTTTGTGTCTGTATGTGCAGTATGTGACCTGTCTGTGTTGTATGTTGTGTGTCTGTATACTCTTGTCTGTGTCGTCGTCTGATCTGTTGTGGTATCGTCATATGTGACATCTGTTGTCTGTCTATCTCTTGTGTGTGTTGTTGTGGTGTTTGGTATATGTAATGTATGGTGTGTCTGTGAGTTATGTGAACATCGTATGTTTGTATGGTATGTATGTGTGTGTTGTTGTGGGTTGTATGTATGTTTGTTGGGGGTTGTTGTGTATGTATGTATTTCGTGTGTTGTATGTATGTGTGTGATGTTATGTTATGTAATTGTGGTTTTGTATGTATGGGTGTGTGTATATTCTGGATGATGGTGTATGTAATGTGAGAGATGTGTGGTCATGTGGCTGTTGTTGTGTTGTAAATTGTATTATGCCATGTATGTATGTTGTCTGTTTGTATGTGGGATGTGTTGTATAGTCTGTGTATTCTGTAGTGTGTATGTGTTAGTCATGTATGTGTTGATGCTTGTAGTATTAGGTGTGTATGTCGTAGTAGGGAATGTGTGTTGTATGTCAGGTCTGTTTGTTGTGGGTGTGTGTTTATGTATGTGTGTTTTCTTTGGTCTGGCTGTGGTATGATGTCTTGGCTTGTTTGTCTGTTGTGGTGGGCTTGTTGTACGTCTGTAGGTGCTGTTTGTTGTCTGTTGTGTTGCTTCTGTCTGATGGGTGTATGTCCGTGTGTCTGTAGGTTGTTGTTGGTCTTCTGTATGTGGTTGTGTGGATTCGGTCTGTGTGTGTATGTAAAGAAATGCCCATGGCTACCAGTATGTAAAGAAATGCCCATAGCTACCAGTATGTAAAGAAATGCCCATGGCTACCAGTATGTAATGAACATGGCTACCAGTATGTAAAGAAATGCCCATGGCTACCAGTATGTAATGAAGTGCCTTTGACTACCAGTATGTAATGAAATGCCCATGGCTACCAGTATGTAAAGAAATGCCCATGGCTACCAGTATGTAAAGAAATGCCCATAGCTACCAGTATGTAAAGAAATGCCCATGGCTACCAGTATGTAATGAAATGTCCATGGCTAGCAGTATGTAATGAAATGCCTGTGACTACCAGTATGTAATGAAATGCCTGTGACTACCAGTATGTAAAGAAATGCCCATGGCTACCAGTATGTAAAGAAATGCCCATGGCTACCAGTATGTAAAGAAATGCCCATAGCTACCAGTATGTAAAGAAATGCCCATGGCTACCAGTATGTAATGAAATGCCTTTGACTACCAGTATGTAATGAAATGCCCATGGCTACCAGTATGTAATGAAATGCCCATGGCTACCAGTATGTAAAGAAATGCCCATGGCTACCAGTATGTAAAGAAACCAGTATGTAAAGAAATGCCCATGGCTACCAGTATGTAATGAAATGCCTTTGACTACCAGTATGTAATGAAATGCCCATGGCTACCAGTATGTAATGAAATGCCCATGGCTACCAGTATGTAATGAAATGCCTTTGACTACCAGTATGTAATGAAATGCCCATGGCTACCAGTATGTAATGAAATGTCCATGGCTACCAGTATGTAATGAAAATGGCTACCAGTATGTAATGAAATGTCCATGGCTAGCAGTATGTAATGAAATGCCTGTGACTACCAGTATGTAATGAAATGCCTTTGACTACCAGTATGTAATGAAATGCCCATGGCTACCAGTATGTAATGAAATGCCTTTGACTACCAGTATGTAATGAAATGTCCATGGCTACCAGTATGTAATGAAATGTCCATGGCTACCAGTATGTAATGAAATGCCTGTGACTACCAGTATATAATAAAATGCCTGTGACTACCAGTATGTAATGAAATGACCATGGCTACCAGTATGTAATGAAATGCCTGTGACTACCAGTATGTAATGAAATGTCCATGGCTACCAGTATGTAATGAAATGCCTGTGACTACCAGTATGTAATGAAATGTCCATGGCTACCAGTATGTAATGAAATGCCTGTGACTACCAGTATGTAATGAAATGCCCATGGCTACCAGTATGTAATGAAATGCCCATGGCTACTAGTATATAATGAAATTCCCATGGCTACCAGTATGTAATGAAATGCCCATTGCTACCACTATAAAATGAAACCCCCATGGCTACCAGTATGTAATGAAATTCCCATGGCTACCAGTATGTAATGAAATTCCCATGGCTACCACTATAAAATGAAATCCCCATGGCTACCAGTATGTAATGAAATGCTTGTGACTACCAGTATGTAATGAAATGCCCATGGCTACCAGTATATAATGAAATTCCTATGGCTACCAGTATGTAATGAAATGCCCATGGCTACCAGTATGTAATGAAATGCCTTTGACTATCAGTATGTAATGAAATGCCTTTGACTACCAGTATGTAATGAAATGTCCATGGCTACCAGTGTGTAATGAAATGCCTGTGACTACCAGTATATAATGAAATGCCTGTGACTACCAGTATGTAATGAAATGCCCATGGCTACTAGTATAAAATGAAATTCCCATGGCTACCAGTATGTAATGAAATGCCCATTGCTACCACTATAAAATGAAACCCCATGGCTACCAGTATGTAATGAAATTCCCATGGCTACCAGTATGTAATGAAATTCCCATGGCTACCACTATAAAATGAAATCCCCATGGCTACCAGTATGTAATGAAATGCCTGTGACTACCAGTATGTAATGAAATGCCCATGGCTACCAGTATATAATGAAATTCCTTTGACTACCAGTATGTAATGAAATGCCTTTGACTACCAGTATGTAATGAAATGTCCATGGCTACCAGTGTGTAATGAAATGCCTGTGACTACCAGTATGTAATGAAATGCCCATGGCTATCAGTATGTAATGAAATGCCCATGGCTACTAGTATATAATGAAATTCCCATGGCTACCAGTATGTAATGAAATGCCCATTGCTACCACTATAAAATGAATTTCCCATGGCTACCACTATAAAATGAAATCCCCATGGCTACCAGTATGTAATGAAATGCCTGTGACTACCAGTATGTAATGAAATGCCCATGGCTACCAGTATATAATGAAATTCCTATGGCTACCAGTATATAATGAAATTCCTATGGCTACCAGTATGTAATGAAATGCCTGTGGCTACCATTATGTAATGAAATGTATGTGACTACCAGTATGTAAAGAAATGCCCATGGCTACCAGTATGTAAAGAAATGCCCATGGCTACCAATATGTAAATAAATGCCCATGGCTACCAGTATGTAAATAAATGCCCATGGCTACCAGTATGTAATGAAATGCCCATGGCTAGCAGTATATAATGAAATTCCCATGGATATCAGTATATAATGAAATTCCCATGGCTACCAGTATATAATTATATTACCAGTTTGCTACCAGTATAATGGAATACTGTGCCTCTGTGTCTTTAGTTTGTGTATTTCTGTCTACACCTCTGTCTGTCTATTTAAAGTTTCCAACCCAATATCATGTGTATAGCCAATATCAGGATTAGGATCAATATCACGATTATAGCCAATATCACGATTATAGCCAATATCACGATTATAGCCAATATCATGATTATAGCCAATATCAGTATTTTGATCAATATCACAATTATAGTAAATATCACAATTATAGTCTTTAGGGGTTGTTCTGCCTACATATGAAATTGGATATTGGGGTGGATGTGCCTTCAATTTGCAATTATTCATGTTATCTGATTCTTTCCCCCAAACTTCAACAAAAGTTGTCATATTTATATTAGCCATGTTATGTGCATATTATCCTTGTTACATGTATATTAGCCATGTTACATGAATATTAGCTGTGTTACTTGTATATTATCTATTTTACATGTATATTAGATGTGTTACATGTATATTAGCATTGTTGCATGTATATTAGCCATATTATATGTATAATAGCCATGTTACTTATATATATATATATATATATATATATATATATATATATTAGCCATGTTATGTGCATATTAGCCTTGTTACATGTGTATTAGCTGTGTTACATGTATATTAGCCATGTTACATGAACATTAGCTGTGTTAGTTGTATATTAGCAAGGTTACATGTACATTAGCCAGATTACATATATAGTATCCATGTTACATATATATTAGCCGTGTTACATATATATTACCAATGTTGCATGTATATAAGCCATATTATATGTATATTAGCCATGTTACATATATATCAGCCATGTTATGTGTATATTAGCCTTGTTACATGTATATTAGCTGTGTTACATGTATATTAGCTGTGTTACAAGTATATTAGCCATGTTACATGGATTTTAGCTGTGTTACTTGTATATTAGCCAGATTTCAAATATATTATCCATGTTACATGTATATTAGCCGTGTTACATGTATATTAGCAATGTTGCATGTATATTAGCCATGTTACATATATATTAGCCATGTTATGTGTATATTAGCCTTGTTACATGTATATTAGCTGTTACATATATATTAGCCGTGTTGCATGTATTTTAGCAATGTTGCATGTATATTAGCAATGCTGCATGTATATTAGCCATATTATATGTATATTAGCCATGTTACATATATATTAGGCTTGCTTGCTTGTATATTAGCAAGGTTACATGTATATTAGCCAGATTACATATATATTAGCCATGTTACATGAATATTAGCTGTTGCTTGTATATTAGCAAGGTTACATGTATATTAGCCTTATTATTATATATATTATAATATTATATATATATATTTATTCACATGCTTATTATAGATTTTGTCTATTGCCTTGTTACATGTTATTAGCTGTGTTCCTGTATTTAGCCATGTTCATGCACATGTAGCTGGGTTTGTTGTATATTGCAAGGTTACATGTACATTAGTCCAGAATTACATTATAGTACATCATTACTATATATAGCCGTGTTCCATATATATTACCATGTTTGCATGTATACTAAGCATATATCCATGTATATTAGAGCCCATGTTCCTACTATATCATCAGCCCTGTTATGTGTATATTAGCCTTGTTCATGTATATAGCTGTTCACCTGTATATTAGCTGTGTACAAGTATATTAGCACATGATTAACATGGATTTTTAGCGTTGTGCTTATTAGTACTTACCAGATTAAATAATATCTTATTCACTGATTCCATGTATTATAGCCGTGTTACTGTATATCTGCTTATGTTTGCATGTACTATTATTAGCCCGTTATATTATTAGACCTGTTGTTATATTATAGCCTTTTTAGAACAGGACTAGCTGTTACATTCTATTCGTCCTGTTGCATGTATTTTAGCAATGTTGCATGATATATTAGCATGCTGGCATGTATATTAAAGCTATTATATTTACGCCAATGTTCATATATATTAGGCTTGTTGCTTGTATATTATCAAGGTTACATTCATATAGCCGCCATTACAATATATATTAAGCCATTTACCTGAATATCATCTGAACTAGATAAAATAGGCTAATATTATATTATACTATCATGGCTAATATACATGTAATACCTTATGCTATATAACAAGCAACAGCTAATATAATTATGTAACATGGCTAAATATACATATAATATGGCTAATCAATAATGCAGCATTGTAATTACATGCCAACATTTAGCTAGAGAATATACATGCAACAGCAAAACAAAACAAAAACCGGCTAATTATAAATATGTTAACGGCTAATATACATTTACAAGGCTTCATATACAATACCATGGACTAATTATATATGTACATGCATAATGACAATGCAACATTGCTAAAATAACATGTACCAATACCAAAAAAAAAAACAAGAAACACGGCTAATATAACAGGTAAACAATGGATATATAATTGAAATCAATTCACTATATCAGTAACACATATCCTAAAAATCCTGTAACTTGCTAATATAAACTTTTAACACACACAGCTAATCTACCATGGAACAGAAACACAGCTAATATACATGTAACAGGCTAATATAACACATCAACATGGCTGATCCTATATGTACAATAGGCTAATATACATACCTAATATGAGCTTATAGACATGCACAAATTGGTAAATATAAATTGTAACCAAACAACATAAACACAAGGCTAATTATATGTACCATGGTACATATATGTGATAAATTCTGATAATCTGGGCTAATGTACATTAAAACCCTTGCTATTAAATCAAACTGACGAAAAACACCAGAAACAAACAACACAAGCTATGTTCATGTAACACAGGTAACCATGCTAATATAGTATAACCTGTACAAACAAACACACTACTACCCACACAACATGTAACACCACGCCCAACAGGCTAAGAGGCAACATAACATCATGGCTAATATATATATCTATACTAATTATAAAATATCATATCTAATATAGAAAGTAACATGCTAATTATACATATAATATGACTAAATTATATAAATATAATAATAACAATGCAAACAACAAATGCTAAATATACATGTACACAATCTATAAAATAACATGTAAATAGATAATAAATACAAAGTAACAACAAACACAAAGAAATCACAACAAAAAAACAAAACAATGTGGCCCTGTGTTGTGTGGTGTGGGGAGGGACTTCGCCACCACCGTTGCCCACTGCCCCGGCCGGGCCCCCTGCATGCCTTTTGTGCACACCTGAAATACTTAAAGACCCCTCCTTTTGAGAACAGATGGTTGAAATCCTGTTACTTCTCCCCGTTGTTTTTCCCTTGCAAGTATGGACTAATATATTAGTGAGCTGGACATCCACCTAAATCAAGAGGATTCTGTTGTACAGGGTACAGATTTTGTTTTCCCCAGGGCTTGTTGTTTTGTCCAGCTGCTCCTTCAAGCATCTATATCAGCCCAGAACCTGAGTATCAACCGATAGGAGACTTTCAGGATGATTTTAAATGTAGAATTTCTTCGCACCTTTATACTTGGTTATATTACGGTAATTATTGAGCCCTGCTTTTTATTATCGAAGGACAACCCATGACTTTTTTCTGTAAATTTAAAGGTGAAGTTCATCTCTATAAAAGATACCCACCACCCGCCCCCCCCCACCCCGCCCGTTATAAAGAGCAACACTCATACCATAAAATTATTGTGCTCTATATAATCCCAAATTTTTTTCAACATTATAAGATGTGGTGCTTTTCTGCTTACACTTGAGCTGTGACACCTGCACACCTCACCGCTTGGCCTGAGCATGCCCTTACATGCATAACCTCCCTACACCAGGTACTGGTTTTTAAATTAAAACTTTATATGCCTATGATTTCTCTAAAGCGCGCCACAAGGTTTAAAAAGGGGTCACTATACTTCTCATATCACTCAACTAACAATGATCTAAAATTAACAATTGGAGAGAAGTAACAATAGTGGTGTTTTGTTTCATATTTAATATCCAATATAAAGGGTCTTGAAACATGTCGTAGTCGGTTGCTAAAATATACCATTACTTTGCCAATTCTGTCGTGTGGCTAGACTCATATGGTTCGCTCCGTAGTTTAGTACTCGCTACAGTACATCGCTATTTCTTCCGCCACCTAATTTTACTTGGATATTGAGATGTACATTGGCTTTACACTGTCATATGGGAAATAGTGTACGATTATGAAGGACCAAAGCTGCTGTTTTTGTTCGAATTGCCACAGGTGTGGGGGTGTATAGGTGGAACACGAATACTGCAGTATTGGTTGGTTTTCCAATACACTTATAAACTGGGTGGTGACGATTTGCATACATAACATGGAATGGGGTGACAGAATGTCCGGAGGGCGCTCCCCCAACCCCCTCCCCGGACGACACAGGCCGGCGTGCGGTAAGGGAGTACGTGCAACACGTAGAGCCCAGTGGGTGCATCACACAGTAGCCATTACAGTGACCCGATGCTGCTGCTATAGCACAGCTTCCACCCCCCACCCCCCCCGTCGCCTATCAGTGTACGGGGCTGAGCTCCGAAAGGGTGCAGATACAGTGGTTGGCTGGTAGAAGTCACCAGTCATAGAACTCACTAGTAACACTTCATTGTAGGTGTCATAAGGTATACGCAATATTGATTCAAAATACTGATATTGATATGCTGTGAGAATCTTTTATTCTTATAGTCAGTGTGACGAGGTCGGGGAGTTGTGTGGCTATGATCAAGTGCTGTGATTTCAAGGGAGTTTATCATCAGAATGAGTCAGCGTGCAATTTACCAATCTATATAAAAGTAGTCGAAGATCATTGTTACTGATACTAGTCTATACACCAGATTCTGGTTCAGAGTGTTCTTATCGATCGGAAGAATCAATATACAGCGGCCAGGGTTTTTGACAATTCCCTGTTGTTGTGGGAGTACATGTATCAGTGTAACCACCTCTTTAACCGAGGGACATGCTCGCACATCCGTTTTTTATGCAAGTGTTCGGAATCCAGGGTATCTATTGATGATGGCTTACGGGGGCTACAGGACATCATGGTACTCGGCACTTGTCGAGTTCTTCTCAAGTGGAGCACACAAACCATGGAACTCTTATAATACTTCGATGTTGATGACTACGTGCGAAGTCGATCTCACCGAGACGACACACAGGGTCCGTTGCGTGGTGACCTTGTCAACTAAGCGGCCGGGGGAGCGATGGCGAGCAGTAAGTTTCTTACCTCTCCTCGCCAACTCACTGCTGCTCATGTGTTTATCTAAGTTGAAGACAACTAGAAGTACAGGCACTGCTCCTTTACCTCCCGTTCTTCAATCGAACTGATTCCCAAAACGTCTAACACGAGTTGGATACCTGTAAAGGAAACAATATCTTCCTGCGGTGTCCAAGCAGAGGAAACACAGAATATTTTTTTAAGGCCTGCTTGCTTTATAAAGATCAATGTTTGTGAGTGGGCTGGTAATACAACTTGTTGGTTAATTTATCATATAGCAGAGGAGCAACAGAAAGTGAAGTTTACAACCTGCAAGGTAGATTCACAGCGCTACTAGCCATCATCCTAGGCTTTTTTGTGAAATGTTTAAAGCATCTCTTTTCAATATCCTTGTTGTGAGGGCACTTGTACAACCGCAAAGTTCCCTTTAAGCAGTCTACTCTTTCAGGAAGTACACAAAAAAAGAACTTGTGGTGTTTACAAGAATACGAAAGAAACCCATATGTAGCTTAAGGGACAAAACAATTGACCCTATAGAAAATGGGTTTTAGTAGTACATTCCTTTGTTGTCCTGACTTTGACTTAATTTGACATTCCATTGACTCTTTCAAGCATCCAATAAAATTTATGTATCATAGAAGTTGAAAACTGTTTTTTGTTTTTTTCGATCAACGCTCAACAGAGCATGATCGGTGTTAATGGAAAATAAAGATCTGGCCAGGCGGATTTTTTCTCTGCCGACGTCCATCTTTCAGTCCCCATCAATTTTAAGTGGAAATCTGAGGAAAGGTGGGAGGCTTAGAGTTGTTTAATTGATCGGTGTTACTTGATCGGATATGCATGGGAAGAACATCCCCCCCCCTTTTGGGGGGGGGCTGGTAAGCCTAACTCAAGAATCTAGACCTGGGGGCTCTTATAAATGACTCCATGGTTACCAATATGTTAGAATTTTAAAATGTTTGAATGATTTTCATCACAGTAATAAGGAATAATGTACTATGAAGATCCTGGGGGGTTGGCTGAAACTACTCCTTCAAAAGTGAATTCATACACAGACATAATCCAATCTGCCTTTCCTGCTTCCGGACAACAGTGAACAGAGATTGAACACATACAAAAATGAGCCTGTGCCCATCCAATTAATTTGCTTACATTTTCTTAGCCTGTAATGCGACTTAAAAAGCGGCCCTTCTCCTCTGGATAAATTAAAGCAATTGGTTCATAACTTGTCACCAAATTAATTTAAGCCCAGCACCACTTCATGGTTGTTATTTGCTGGTCCTAACTTTAACCTTTTTTACCTTAGTAACTTTTTACCTTCTTAGGAGACGTAATTCTCAAACTTTGTCTTTATATCAGTACCTTCCTTTTATGAGATGACATTCCCGATGCTCTCTCTTCGATCGCTTGCTCTTCTTGGGACTACACTCTCCAGCTTTCAGTACTTGAACACATTACCCCCTGTGTGTGGAGTCACATGTCCGCAGAGCTTGGTCAAAAACCCCAATGCAACAAGCAATAAATATTATATAGTGTCCCATTCTATATATATATTAACAAGAGATAAGTCTATTTTCTTACAGAATGTGGGAGAATTTTGTTTCTAGTAAGTCATGCTATGTCACATGGATAGTTTCCCATAATTAAAGTAGGACATAGTTAGGGGATTGGTTTTTGGCGTAATAGAAAGGTAAGGTGGTAAGAGAGGCGCAGCTATTTCAAAGGATCTGTTTTATTATTTTGTTTGCTCTTCCTTACCTCCTACCTGTCTATTACTTTGAGATTGGGTACAGTCTATGAGAATTCAGGAGTATAGGTGATCTTATTGCCTACCTGCAACAGGATACTTTTGTTTTTGATTATTGCTTTAACCTTTTAGTTCGTTTGATATTCCCCCAAGCGGGGGCATTTTAAAATTAATTAAAATATGTATTTAGTCCATAAACAATACTATTCTTTAGGCCAGCAAACAATTTCTATAAATCTAGGAGATTACCAATGGAATACAGGCTTTTATTTTTTAATAATTTAGAGCTAAAAAAACACTTCATACTCACATTGCCATTTAAAAATTTTTTTTTAGTATGACGATGATGAAAGATACGTAAGCCTTAAGGCCTGTTAACCCCTACATGCCTGTCCCAACCAGAGCAGGCGCCAGCAGAGAATGTGAAGAACCTGTAAAAGGTAACTAAAAATGTTTTTTTATTTTAATATTCGGTGCTTAGATTCATAGAAATGTACTAACTGTATAACTTTTTTGGAATGAACTCAATATTGGTTCTTTTCATACTAGCACAGGATGGGGAACCAACTTAAAGGGTATGTCCACCCCCAAACTCTTTTGTATTTGGACTAATGCCCCTCAAAACCTCAAGGTTTTTTGGGGGATGGACATACCCTTTATTTAAAAAGTCTTACTGAACCCCTTAATCGGAAAACCCTGTTCTGAATTGGTTTAAACCTTCCATTAAGGTTAATGTAAGAATTATAGTGATGTAATAATTGGCTTTTCAAGAAGACTCATAATGCTATGGATATTTCTGAGGGCATGTGCATTTTAGATCAGTAAGTGTGTAAATCTGCAGAAAAACATTAAAGATAGTTTCAGAGTTGCAGATTCGCTCAGCATTTGATTAGTTTTCGTTCTTCTACTTCTTTTAGATATTTCAAAGAAAATAATGATTTGACATTTTATTATGTCATTTCTTCTTTTTTTTTCCGATCTACAATCTCTTCATTATCACATCATTCCAAAATCCCTCAATTTAAGCTGAAGGTGGCACCAAAATTCCCCTCCCTGACAGCTCCCTCGATTCAGAATTAGACATGTGAGAGTGCGCAGAGTCACTATGGTATCTGGTAGGAACATTACATCATATGGAAGGCATCAGATCACGAAAGTTTGATTTCAATGTGTAAAAACCTGTAAGCTTTATACCAATGCTCTCCTCAATCACACTCCATTATTCTTATCTTTTCTGGACAGCGATGACACCTGATCCTCTATATACATGAGCTGCATAGACTCCGAACTAAAAAAAGTAAACACCAGCTTACATACGGGATTGTAATTGAAGGTGTTAGGCGATCACCTGGCTTGGTGTAGTATTTTTGTCTGAAATCAATGATTATGAAAATTTTTACAGTTTGAACTTAGTGCAAAGTAATGCAATCTATCACATACAAAGGCAGTTACTCCGTTTTACCACCAACTTACGATTACGTTACAAACTCCTACTTACAAACAGGCAAATAGAAGGCAAATACTGTACGCACTTGGGATATCTACGTGGGAGCGTAGTGCCAGGTGGTCACACTAAGTATCTAACAGCTGGTTACACTTCGACGCATCGAATTATCATAAAGGGACACCTTTACAACATCCTGTCGCTGTACCAGAATCAGATGTTATAAATAACAAACACCGCTTTGATGGCTAGGCACAGCCGACCCGAGCCTATGCAGATATCTCAATTTGGGTCTGTGAATAGGATATTATTACTGTACCTTGTGACCAATAAAGTACACTACATTCCATATGCTCACCAAATAACCTACAGAGGATGACTAGGTTTTTGTAACGCCAATGATTGTGTGTATCTCCACATGCAATTCGACATCCTTAACTGACACTAATACAGTGAAATACGTAGTAACTAGGGTTGTCCGAATTCGTGAGAACCAGTCCAGTAACCACACTTAGTTAAGGTTGGTACCCACAAGCAGATTGTCGTGAGTCTGAGATTAAGTATTCCATGTCTCTTCGTGATGGTGCGCCTGCAAAATCTTTGCTGCCGTTCCTTCTCTGCAGGCGCCCATGACTGTCATTTTACCCCCTTCATTTGACGCGGTTATGGACTACACAGGACATCAGTCCAGATCATGGATCCAAACTGTCATCTGCCGCAGCTACTTTGCTGATCAGCCAATCACCGTCACCGCGAGCACAAGGAGTTTTTGTCGTTTTATCCTGCATGACAATGGTGAAAGTGGCATATCTGAACATTCTATTGTGTATTTCATACAGAGCTTTGTGCATTTTTGTTTAAACAGTTTTTTTGTGAAATAGTTTGCCTAATACCTTTAAGTGGTCAATTTTCATTCATGTTTCGTAGTCCCTAAAGTCATGATTTGATTAACACACAGCCGGCCCTCTGAATGAACAATCCTCCTTTTTTAATTAAATTGATACAAACGTATTAGAGCTAAGATAGTCTTTGCAAGCTGCGCTTTCATCCGTGTATGCTTGGTTTCCGGTGTAAAGTGTGTGGTTCATATAATAT
Organism: Hymenochirus boettgeri; assembly: GCA_019447015.1. NCBI lineage: Eukaryota > Metazoa > Chordata > Amphibia > Anura > Pipidae > Hymenochirus > Hymenochirus boettgeri. The sequence continues at coordinate 341,447 of JAACNH010000027.1, forward strand.
GTTATACTGCCAGGCAGGAAATTAACGGGGTACAAGGTGGATTACAAAGATTTTGCTGCATATTGAACTTCATATGGACATAAACGGCTAAGGGTGGCCATACACGAATGGTTTCTGGCCAACCTATAGTTTCATAAGGGGTTGTGCGTGATTAAACCCATACCCCACCGGGCATCATATCGTGATGCTTACGTCGTGGGAGCATCTTGAAGTTTTTTTATATTAATCAAAACGCCGATAGCTCACTGTCTGTACCATGCCCATAGAATTGTATATTCAGTTGCAAAGTTGTTTCATTATAAATGGGCCTGGGTGTAGCAATTTGTGAGATACACCATTATTATTCTCGTTACCTCATTCTCCTAAGTGTACAAAACGGCTTATGTCCCTGTTGGGTATCCTTTTTCTTACAGTACTAGCCATGGGTTAGTGCAGATGATATAGATAAGGCGGAGATCGACCGAGATCTTCCGTCTGCGCACATTGTGATCTGCCGGAAAACTTCATCGGCTACAAAAGGAGGTGGGTGCCTAAATAAGCATCGTCTTTCAAGGGTTATTTCAGCTGTTTCTCCCCTCTGTCAACCGGAAAAGTTTTTGCTGGTCAGTGACACCTGAGAACACTGATGCCCCGGTGTCCTCAATTTAAGTGTTTTGTCTGTTCCAATACTGCTGTAGATTGGTTTGTAGGAGCAGTGTCCGGCTTGTACACATGCACCGACTATTTGTTCCGTCCGTATCGCTCGGTCAGGACAAATGTCCGCCGGTCACGGCCCAAAAGTGCAACCGATGGATCGTGCATGTCCCCATAGGGACGGCACTATCATTCGGAACTTACCAAAATGTCCGTTCGCTCATCCAATCCGGGCCGAACGAACGATCAAAGTCGGACACGGCCAGCCGCCCACACCCAACCATATTTTTTCGGCCGATTGACGCGAAAGGCCGAAATGTCTGCTGGTGTGTACTCAACTAATGTACATCTGTTTGGATTAACAATAGAATTCATTCTGGACCGATTCTAGGGTCATTGACACTAGTAAATTAATTCAGGCATCATGTTATTGGGTTGCTGTCAAATGCAAAATTGCTGCTGCAATTATGCTTATAGTAAGATAATTAATGATTTAGCGTAAAGGACAAGTCCAAAATAAAAATTGCCAACAGTTAGAAATCTAAAAGTTATAAGAATAACCTGAATTCAGCAAAATGTACTGTTGGCTCCTGTTCTTCCTAACGCCTGTCTTCTGAGCATTGAAAGCTCAGAGAGCTTGGAGAAGAGACGGAAACCTTTTGAGAGGCAGAGGGAAGGGAAGAAGTACATTTTGGTGCAACCCTGGTTAGTCCTACCTCTGTCGGCTTTTGAATATTGTGATTTTGGGGGTTGGGGGTGGTAATTTATCAATATTAATTTTTCATCACACAAGGGGGTGGAATTGTCTTCTGCATTTCAAAACTGAAATAATTAGGTTACACGAGAAACATAAATATCCTGTAAATAATATCCTATAATGATACTAGCTCTAACTGCACTTAAACTAAAATATCTCAGAAATTGTCATTGTAAAAAACAGCAATTAGCAATGTCATCCACCATATGTGATTGTGACATCGTCTTAATGTGGTGGCTGTACAAATATTTTCTACCAGATAAGTGTAAAAACAGACGCCACCTTGGAGGTTACATGACGCCTGCATAACGTGGTCTTATTTTCATGAAGTCTATGTAAATGTCTTGGGGTTTTATGTACTTGCAGGTTAGCGTGGAGCTGCAAGATCCTCTTACAGCACATTGATGACAAACCCATTGTGGGCGGTTTAAGACCGCGCCCTTGTGGCCCTCGCAGTTTACAGATCCTGTACCGGTAATGTTGCATCTCACAGAACGTATTATTTAGAGTTCCAGGCGATAATTCATTTTTACTTTGAAAGTCGAAATAGCAGCAGATTATTGTCGTTAAATACCAACAACATTTAAAACCCTGCAGGTCCCTTGAGCCTTTTGGTTGTTACCGTCCTAAAACTGTTTTTTATACCTTTTATCGCTTTTTGGAATTGCAGGGATATGAGCTACAATTCAAAGCTCCTATAAACCTGAGATATTGCACTGCCTGACTCTAGGCCAAGGGGACATACATGAGTCAAGCCCTCTGCTACAGCATACTGTGGGAATAGCCATATTTCATTTCTGAATAGCTGAATACTGTTTAAATGTAGTATTATTGTCTGTAAAAGTATTGGGGCGGAATTGTCTTTAGACCCAAAGCTAGGGCCATGTAGAGGAACGGATAGAGGAAAATGTAAATCTGTCTGATAACTGTCTAATATTTATAACCTTACTGTGGTATTAATTATGGCACTTATGTTTTCTCTGCTTTAAACGTATAATTACATGATCATGTTGTAAACATAAGATCTGGTATTAAATGGGACAATGGAATTTTCCTTATAAAAATATTCAATAGGCAACTTTCATATTTATCTAGAAAAATGACATTCCTGATTTAGGGAGGGAGTGCAGGAATTGTAGATTTCAATCATCAGAGCCCGCAGCTTGATATCCCCAGTACTAAGTAATTGGGGATAAAAAATAAAACCAAACCACCCCCTCTTTTCTTTATTTTGTATTATTTATGCTTTTAACTCGAATTTTGAGTCTGTTCTCCAGGTATCCCAGTAACGTCACCAATGAGTTCTACTCATTAAACTACAGTTTTACGCAGAGGATGGACATTTGTTAGATGTAAGTTGACTGGTGGTCTCGCACACACGGGTAATTGGTAATTGAACCAGATGATAGTTAACCATTCATCAATATGACTGTACTTGTGTGGGCCATTACATGCAGACCGTTGTCTTGCTTACTTGGTTTTTGGCTTCTGCTGCCCAAGAACTTTCTGATGAGTCCACCATTGCACAGAACAACATGGACAGGCCTCATCTTCTTCTGGTTCTCAATCAACAGGCACATGGAAAGCAGAAGGACTACCTGACTGACTGCGGAGGTGATAGAGGAGCGTATAGTCAACCAAGACAAGGGCGCTTTATACTCAAGGTATTGTCAATTTTTTTTAAAAGACATATACACGAAAAGTAATATTGGCAAGATTAAATTTACTTTAAAGCAGTCCACCCCCAAAACTAAATTTAACCCACTACGGCCCCACTGTACAGTGATAAAAATCCTTACCTTACATCTATTCTCCAAATGGTTTCTTGCTGCTGCGCCTGTTCATTCCAGTAAATGAAAGAGTAGAGCTGTCTTTGTGTGAAAAAGTTTTCTGCTCCTCCTTGTCCTCCCTGAGGACTGTTACATGCGCAGGGGAGCCCTTTTCTAACGCCCCTCATCCCTTCCACCTTACAATTAACCCCTACAGTTTCTGTAGTTTAGCCCATCCCTCCCCACCCACCGTTCTATTAGTAAAAAAAGTCAGCATAAAGATACTTACAAACGCTTCGTTCAGCAGCTTTCTTTATGTCAGAAGCCGCGGCGGTACTGGCTGCACTCATGCAGACGCTGCTGCCTGTCTGGCACCTGTTTGCAAACTTTCTGGCAACGGGGCCTGAGAGAAGGGGGAGCGTAAGGACTGTAAGATGGTTTTGTGCTGCTTATTTTAGAAATCGAACTTAGTAGGTTGGGGTGGCAGTTGTTGATCTGCCCCTTTATTTCTTTACTCCAGGTTACAAACACGAGCAAATATTCAGCAGCCCAAATATCGGTCCACGGCCTCCAAAAGCCGAAATACCATAATTTGCCTGATGTCAAAACACTGAAATGTTGGTCGGCAAATTATTGTCTGGCGGCTTTTTGCGGCCGCGAGGCCCCCCCCCCGCCCCCCCGCCCGGCCCCGCCCCAAATCACCGGCCAAGCGTTCATCCAAAACGGACAACGAACGATGTCCTTGTTGGAAAATCACAACCAATCTGCAGTCCTCATCGCCCTAACTACGAATGCGCTGCTTACTCAACCTTAACCGCGACCCACTCAGTCCTTTCCAACTGGCCGCAAGCCTCGAACGACTGTCAGGAGGAAAGATTTGTACAGTGTTGTATCTACCGTTATACTCTTATAAGCCGAGGTTTTTATGTTTACAAAAATTAAACCTAACAACCTTGACTCTGCTTATACTCGAGTCATAAGAACTTAAACCTGGAATCCAGAGGCAGCCGCGAGTCCGGCCGGCATTTTCCCAGTAGTTCCCCGCGCGGTTGCGCCGATGAACTTCACACTGCACGCTGGCGGGGATGGCGTCATCGCGAGCGCAAGCATTTGGGAACTGCCCGGCCGCTCGGGCGGCTGCCTCTGGTTGCAGAGAGAGGAAGACTGAAGACCAGGTACAGTAAGTGAGTCTGTTGGGGTACTGGTGGGAGGGCTGGGGGTACTGGGGGGAGGGGCTGGAGGGACAGTATGCCATGCACGACCACCGTCCATTATCTTTTTAACTATAGGTGGTTGGAAACTACAACTCCCATCAACCAAGCAATGCTGGGAGTTTTAGTTTCAAACATCCTACATGGAAAGGTATTAGGGTGGGGGACAGTAATGCCTACGTACCCCCAATAACCTTTCTACTATAGTGGTTGGAACCTACAACTCCCAGCCAACCAAGCATGCTGGGAGTTGTAGTTTCCAAACATCTACAGTGGAAAGGTATTAGGGTTACTGGAACCCTCGGCTTATACTCGGCGTTCAATCATCTTTCTAGTTTTTTGAGGCAAAAATGGGTGCCCTCGGCTTATACTCCGAGTCGGCTTATACTCGAGTATCACGGTAGCTTAAGATATCCCGTCTGTAAACATCTTACATTTCAGCTGTCAAGTTGTCAAGTGTTCAAGTGTCTTGTTATCATAACTCTTTTGCTGAGTGCAGTTTCTGCTGGTAACTGGAATGTGACAGCTGGTATGTGTAATTGCATGTTGGGAAAATCCCACTCCCAGTGTGCCTCATAGTGTTTACTGACATGCTTGCCCTCCCACCAAAAGGCCTGATATAAAATGGTTGGTGTTTTTTTTGTTTTTTTTTTTTTTTTTTTTTTTTTTTTGGTAAGCCTGACAAACAGTACGGACTGAAATGCATGCAGCGCACACAGCACTTACAGTAAATGCCTGCTTACATGTATTTTATTATAGATTAAAGGGGTTTCAGTAAAGTTAAGTGCAAATACATATGCTTTTTAGAAAAAGATCAGTATTCGTTAATCCACTGACCTATAATCTGCAATTCAGCATTGTGTCTGTGTAATAACTAAATGCACCAAAATAACACTTCACTGTTGGCAGGACACCCCTAGTAGAGACCGTTATGGTTCTTGCCCTTGACCCTGCCTGGGTTTATTCATTTGCTCAGTGAGATCTGAGCATGTTTTTTTGACCCATCCAACAGAACAATCAGTAGAAATTACTGTTAGTACTTCAAGGATGTGCCTGATTCTGGGAAGAAGAATGACAGTTAGAACCTTAACATGTCAGCTCACAATGTCACAGCAGGAACACAAAGGGTAATGATTAACAGATTTTTTTCAAAATGGAAGAGAATATGTAAAGACTAAGAAGTATTACACAAACTAACAATTTAACAAATATTGATCATTTCCATGAACTGTCCCTTTAAAGGGGATGTTCCTGCAAATAGAATATACTTTTAGAAAAAAGAGAGTATTTTTCCATCCAATGACTGCCCATTCAGAGTTTGTCTGTATATAAATAAATGCTTCCAAAATACTGACTTCCTGTTTGTAGGAGGACCCTAATAGAGACAGTTATGGTCTTGCCCTTGACCAGCACCTGTGTTGTTTTCAGTTGCTCATGTAGAGATCTGAGGCCTGTTTGACTCCTCAACAGCCAATCAGTAGAAATTACTATTACTGACAATTCAAGGTAGTGGTGCTTCTGGGAGAAAAAGGATCATTAGGGCTCGTTCACACTAGAAAACGTACATAAACCCACAGTATGTTGGTTGTCTGTTTTTTTTGCATTCAATGTGTCTTTTTGTCTGTTTTTCTTCAACACAACCGTATACAATTGGAACAGTGTAAATGGTACTATTCTTATGAAGCAGATGCAACCGCTCCTGTTTTGGGATTTTAAAGGTTTCCTCACAAAAGTTGGGTTCTAATCTTAATTTACTGAAGATAGTATCTCTTACCTCCCCGTTCTTCAGTAAATCTTTACGATTCTGAGGAGACACTTACCTGCGGCCCGCTTCAGCGCCGACTTCACTGACAGTCTCCGCGTCCTCGCCTCCTTTGGGCAACTGCGTGCGGACTGGAGATGCGTCGGAGGCGCTGGGATTTCGGCGCTGGAGTTCTCCTCCACAAAAAAAAAAAAAAATAAGAAAAAAAAAATCCTGTAAGATTTACTGAAGAACGGGAGGGAAGAGAATAGTGCTTTACCACCTGTTCTTTCAAGTAAATCAGATAGAAACCAACTTACTTTCTGATGGACATACCCTTTAAATAGTTAGTCGCACTTACTACTGATGTTATATCGGTTATCCGGACTTAAACTCCTTCATTGTTGGTGGCTTGGGTAAAACCGCGAAAATTAACAGCACAGCCGCCACCAGAGAGTTATATGCTGAAAAGCGACATTCTTTGCGCACTTTAACGCCAGGTAATAGCTGGCTTTAAAAGTGCCTATAGAAAATTGGCAGTTAGCAATGCTACCGATGGCCCCTATCACCCACGTCGCCGAGCTGTGTTTCAGTCATACATACCCTTTAATGATGGGCACACCCTTTTCTTTTTTTTTGGCAATTCACTTTACCAATGCTAGGAGGCTATGACTTAAGGGCATGTCCACACCCCTAACCGATATTCCCACACTGTAGGGACCCCAGGGACCGCCCCCCCAACCCCTAACACCATATTCAATCTTAAAATCGGGACACAATTGTACTTAACCCAACCTATTGTTTCTCGCCTGAGCCTCTTCTGTTTCTTTCCAGGAACGGAAAATCATAAGAGGCGTGACTGTGCCCGCCGGATTTGTGGTTGGCTGCTGGAAACCACGGATGCGGCGGCCGCTCTTCAGAGGAGCCGAGTGAAGGAATGTGCCGTAGTTAGTTCCGGCCCAATTTTAAAGATTTGATCATGGCGTTTAAGGTTAGGGGGTTGGTCCCTATAGTGCGTGCAATTTTTTCAGGAAAGATGGAGGCAATCCTTTACCTCAGACAGGCTTCCTATCTCCAGGTTCCTGACTTTCGCAGATACTGCGGATCAACTATTTGGAGCATACACTACCGCTTCCTGCAGACAACGCGGGCCCTGATACACTTTGTGGATCGTCTTTGTAGATGTAATGTCGATCATAAAGCGTCATACGGCCAGAAACTTAAAGGAGAACTAAACCCATTTTTTATTCTCCAGAATCTGACAACAACCCTCCTAAAAACACCAATAAGCTATAAATCCCACTGCAGTAAATTGTATTAAAGTAAATGTAAGCCTGTTAAGAACTGGATGAATTCTGTGTGTATGGCAGGTCAGACCACATCCTCCCTGACTCTCAGTCACATGCTTCCTTGCGTATTGTCCTGTAAAAGGATTGGCTAGAGATTATGAATGGGTGGTGACCAACCGTACCAAGTCTCTGCCATACTAAGGACTGAGCAGTGCAGAGCATATGGTCGTTGCCAAACTGTGTGATACCAGAATGCTTTGAATAGCACAAACCATATGTTAATTTGGTATATTTCCTATTGCCTGTATCAAAATGACAGGTAAGACACAGAGTACTGCGTTTTATCAAGGTGTTCTGCCTTCTGTTCAGTGATGTGCTGTGACTTGAGTTGTCCTTTAATGACTTTATATTTGGGTTACATACTAAGCAGCTACAAAGCTGTCGTTGAGGTGGGTTGAGCTATTAAAGGAGCTTTTTCTTTTAGGCTCCTTTAAACCCACCCCCTTTTAAAGCTGCCATACACTGTTAAACATTAAAGCCAATTTAAGGTTCAAAAAAGAGAATAGCCAAATTGGCTTAAAAGGACACCTACAGTCCAGACATCACTGAACAGAAGGCAGAACACCTTGATATAAAACCAGTACTTGTCTTACCTTTCATTTTGATACGGCAATAGAAAATACCTAAATAAACATATGGTTTTGTGCTTTACTTCAAAGCATTCTAGTATCACACATTTGGTCAACGACTCATTATGCCTCTGCACATGCTCAGTCCTTAGCTATGGCAGAGACTTGTTCCTGTGGTCCACCCATTCATATCTCTAGGCCAACCCTGTTACAGGACATAAAGCAAGGAGCATGTGACGAGGTCAGGAGTGTGGTCCTGACCTGCACATACACCCAGATACCTTCATCCGTTCTAACAGCTTACTTTAACTTAATACAATTTCTGGCGTGGGATTATAGCTTTATTGGTGTTTTAGGGGTGTTTTCAGATTCTGAGAATAAAAAATTGGGTTTTGTTTCTCCTTTAAAATCTGTCTCTGCACTGATGAAATCTGACAATAAATAGTGCCTCTATGCTTTAGGCTGAAATGTGTATGCGATTGTAAAATGCTTCTGTTTAAAATGCTTTGCTTAGTGTGACATATAAAGTACTACGAACCCCGCATCGCGCGCATACATACCTCGCTCGCACAACCCCCTCCGCCCCTGTGCATGCCCCCCACACTCCCGATCCCCCCTCCGGTGGTTTAGATGATTTCCCTGGTCCATAGTGGTACTGGTTGTGGGCTGTGTTATGATGATGTCACGAAGGACGCCTATAGGATAGTTGCACTAGTCCTCAGGATTGGTCCCAGTATGAACATCAGCATTTTCTGTATATAATGTGGGTTCACATACACGTGCTAGCTGTGGCTCTGAATTACAAATCCCTTTTGCCTGATTAATACACAATGTTTTTTGCTTATAACATGGGACTTTCAACTCCTACTCAATCTCAACCCCCAAACCGATACCTATGCTGTAGCTGGATATTTTTTTTCTTTCCACTCATACAGAATTTTGACAGGTGACAGTTGTAAACACTATTCATTGATTTCAGCAGAAAGTTTTGGGCCCCGGCTATTAGCCAATATGCTATAAGTTGCAACCAGTCTGTCCTCTATACCACGGACTATGCTATAGCACAAGCAATTAGACTGATGGGCAATCTATTTTTGCTGTGCTATCCATTGATTTTCAGCCTTAGTGCACGCTAAACCAACAGCTTTGTTTTCTGTTATGATAAATTAATCCACGTATGAATGTATTTTTCATCTCTTTTTGTTTAATTAACAACTATTGCTAAAAAACTATTAAATTAACCCTTTAAATTACTCGCCTGCTGGCAATAGAGAAAAGAGAGATGAGCTGTCAAGACGCTGCTCAAGTACTATCCTTTATTCTCTAATGTAGTCAGGCCTGTGGCTATTTAAATTGGTCCATAAAAGGGATCCGAGTTGCACCGTTATGTAATAACTGTTGGGTTTACAACCCCTCTTGAGGCTGGTGCTCCTGGTGTTAATAATTCCACACTTTATATAATTTATAGCTGTCAGTACCTTTCAACACCCTTCTACCCTAAAAAAGCCGGGGCATCCCCCTTACTAAATGCTGGTTGGCAGTCATCCACTCATATGCAATAATCCATGTACAACAATGTGGATGTGGCACAAAAAGAAAGCAATGTTGTCCCATTAACCAGTCAATAGCTTATAGTAAAGTCAATAATTTATAGTACAGAGTGACTGAGAGGAAGCCAGTGAGTGGGAAAAGCTCACGAGGTGAATGCGTCTAGGGTGTATCCTGATGTCAACAAGCTTTGAGTATCCAGTTCCCAGCGAGGTACGAAACAGTTTAAGTTATGGCTTGCAGCATTGCGGAGGCGGCCAGTGGTAAATACCCCTGCACGTGAGCTCTGGATATGTGGTGAAGATATATGGGGGAATGGCCGCGGGATAGCTACAGCTCTTGAAAAGGTGTGGAAGCAACGAGAAGGCCCAGAATAAACCCGGGGAAGGTACCTATCTCCTTGACTGGTAATGTCACGAACATTTTGCTTTTGTTTTGCACATACATTCATTGATTCAGACTCCAGCCTTTAGTACGGAAATGTCCTGTTTTTAGGGTAGAAGGGTGAGGGTACGAGCTATAATTTGTACTATTTATTACATATTGGTGGCTTTCTGGTGGTGCAGTATTTGTAATGGCTTGAATGAAACTCATTATTTTGCTGTTAAACAGTGTTTGTGCTCCTATTGGTGTACTATTGGCTATTTAAAGCACGTTTATACACCGATTCCACCACGAAGCCCTGACCGCCCAAACGAACATCATCAAGGCCACGAATTGGTTTGTGTATGGAATCCAGTGGGAAGTATCCATAGACAGCCTGGCCGATCATCCATACACAAAATATTCTCTGCCATGAAGACGTTTGTCGGGAGTCGGCATTGTGCAGTATTTACCTTAGAAGGGAAGGCCAGGGCCAGCTGCATAATGAGTGCAAGAACTGACAGCTTTGTTTCTATAGCAGAGTGAAAAGTGTTTGTATCCCGTACCTCCTCTCCCTTGGCAAATATAGATTTCAACTTTACTATTGCATATTTAGGCTATAGACTGATCTTTCCTTGTATGGTGTTTGTCTAATTTGTAAAATTAGTGGTTGTCTTCTGTCTTCTTTTTAAAAAAAAAAAATAGGGCCCTGTGACATTTCATCTTCTTAGGAGCGGATCGCCTAGTCCTTGGCAAGAATGGTTCATACTCTTGGAATCCTAACTTCACCTCGCACTGAGCAACGGTAATTGATTTGATTGAGAGAGAGACTGCAGAAATACAGGCTCAGCTACGTTGTATTATTTTATCTAGTCCAAGCATAACTGCTTCCCCAGAGACATCAACCGGAACTTAAATGGACTGGGGCAGTGAGGTAGAATTAATTTGTCCCTACCTCCAATATAATTTCTGTGAGGAGCACAGCATAAAGAAAAAAAAAAAATGCTTCTGGCAGCTTCCTCCTGGTTAAAAACACCAGTACGATCCGTGTAAACAGATTAATTTTTCAGATCACCAAACACACAGTCGTCAGTGTTTATCTTTGGAAAGCAGAGGGATACGAATGGACTGCACCTTACTTTTAGTATAGGGAGAACGACCGACCAGACAAGGGAAATTTTTTAAGCAGTTCCCCGAATGATCCCGAGGCCGACAGTTAAATTTTTCGTCGGCCTCGGAAACGCTTGGACTGCTGTACCAAACACTTTACCGTGGTTGGCAGGCTCTGGAATAGTTTTTTTAAAAAGCAAGGATTTTCTAAAAACCAGGCAAAGGTTGCATGTACTAGTATTCATACATAAGTAAAACTGATCCAGGGGTAGTTCCGATTGCCACTTGGATTCAGGCATTTTCCCCCCCTTCTATTCTGGTGTTTTATATATTTTTTTTTTTGCCTTCTTCTGGATCAACAGTTAGGAGGGAATGTGGGTATTGAAAAGGGGAGATTACATTCACTACGAAGTCACTGCAATGATTATCCATCATGAATAGAGAACAAGCTTATTCCTTTAAATCAAAATGTCCCACACATATATACGTTCCCTGTCGGTTTCAGGTCAGGCCCACTGCCCTTATATCTGTTCGAATTTTTCATTTTTCTGTTTTCATCGCTCAAGGAGTACCCTAACCCAGGCACGCAGGGTTTAATACCAACCTCCAGGAGTGGGTAAAATGTCAGGTTCCGGTGCTCCTCCCCCAGACCTTACCTACTACAGCACCAGAAGCCCGCCTCAGTGTTCCGCTTCCGGCTATCCTCTCCTGTTGTGAGCTGTGAAGATCCTTCAAGGAGCAACAGGACTTTAGGCTTTCCTAATGTTCCCTTTGTTGGAGGGCATCAGAGCAGACCTATTCCATTGTCTCATGCCTCTTTAGGCTAAAATGTTGGCTGATCTTCCCCCCCCCTCTGTGCTCTAGGTAAGTATAAGAGTGCCATTATGGCCTCTTCCTCCCAGCACCCAATAGCCAGCTTAGCCGCAATCCTATAGCTGACCGCCAATCTTTCCTCCTTGGCTGGAGGTACTTCCCTCTCTTCCTCTCTCTGCTATAATCCAACTTCTTGCACCTCTGAGGCTGGTGGCCTGATTTCTCTGGATCTGGTGCAACTGTTGACTCTCTGCTCATTTTTTTCATTGCTCTTGTGTTTTTCATTTCTCATGTGTATTTTCCGTTTTTCTCCCTGCTTGTGGGGAGTGCACCCCTTCTTTATTTGCCCTTTCTGAGGGAATTATTCCCTGCTCTTTTTTATTGGCAGGATTATCAGAGATTCAATAACAAGTTCTTATCGTTTAAAAATGATGCTAATTTTGCCCCAAACCAATCAGAGTTATCTTTCAATGTTAGCAACTATCGGATTGGTTGGGGCAAAATTAGCACCATTTTAATGATAAAACTTGTTATTGAATAACCATTATATCTATAATTCTTATTTTTATCTTTCTACTATAACTTGCAAGGGTTCGCTCGCCATCCGGCCAAAGGATACAAAAATTGCATTCCGTGGCAGTGTCCTATGTTTGGCTGCTTTTCCCAGGAAAAGTTGCCCAGCCAGTCAATCTGGTCCAAGGTGTGTCTCATCAACGCCCTTCGGACCCCTCATCTGTGCCTTCTGTCCACAGATCAGCATCCCGACTCGGCTAGAAACCCTGCGGAATCCTATTGATTCTTCAGATTCTCCAGTGGGATCAGCTTTGCCTTAAAGGTATCTCCACGGAGGAAAGCATTTTTTTTTGGTTTATTTAAGACCCATCCGCCCCCTCCCCCTACCTTTTTTCCCCAGAATTCCCTTTCATTTGATTGTTAGCAGCATGGGAAAGTTGTGCAGGTTCCTGGGGTGTATCTTCCCCTGTGCTGGGAGTGCTGTTCACCTCAATGTTGCATCAATCATGGTGCAGACCACCCACTTGGGCTGCAATTAAGAAATCCTTTTCCTCCCTGACTCTCTAATTTCATTTTTCCAGCTGTTATGCCAGAGAGAGACAAGGGGGAGGAAAAAGTTAACCCTCTTCCCCCACTATCTGTAACAAATACAGGGGAACTGGTTGCTTTTTAATAAAGATTTGTTTGGTCTAACTTAATATTGATTCATAGTGGATGCTGGAAATATGGAGGCAATTGGTATGGGAGGGGAATTGGGAGAGAGAAAAATGAAGTACCTATTACTCCTCCATTAATTAGTGAGTCACAACTTCTGTGATGGTCATTGATTATCCTCCATTTTAGCAGTGTTGTTTGTGTGTGGTGTGTGTGGTGTGTGGTGTGTGTGTGTCGTGTTGGTGTGTGTGCGGTGTGTGTGTTGTGGTTGTGTGTGTGTGTGTGTGTGTTGTGTGTGTGTGGTGTGTTGTGTGGTGTGGTGTGTGTGTGGTGTGTTTTGTGTGTGGTGTGTGTGTGTGTGTTGTGTGTTGTGTGTGTGTGTGTGGTGTGGTGTTTGTGTGTGCTCAGCCCAGACCCGCAGTCCACGACGGATCCTCTACATTCTGTCTGTTCTGCGCATGCCTTAACAACGCGTCGGACAGTTTTAGCTGCAGCAGTCCAAAAAAAAAAATGAAATGGGCCGGACCTGCACCATCCCAAGCGTTCTTAGGCCAAACTCCTTGGATTTCCTTCTAAGAGTACTGCTCAAAGACACAGGATCTGCAGGTACATTTCCTTTCCACCTTACACATCTCTATCCTTACAACCCAGGTGACTTTTAAGCAGTGGAGAATCCCTTTAAGTTTTCATGTTCCCTCCAAGAATTCTAAACGCAGGGTGAGCCAAATCTCTGGCGTACTCGTGTATTTTAGCTACCTCTATTTTCATAGGTCCTGCCAATCGCAAACATCTTGCTCCTACCAGCAAGGATCCTAGACCTCCCAGACTCCACAGGAGATGACAACTTTAGAGGAAACAAATTGGGAATCTGATATCTTCAGAACAGGAAATCAGACAACCTTTACACCAGAGTCGATCTAATGATTGATCAAAGCCCATTCTTAGGGCTCTCAACCTCAGACTTTGAAGCTCCAGAGGACCTTGGACCACTTCTTTCTCACTTCCTGGACCAGATTGTTTTTCAGAAATGGCTTTTTTTCCAGACATCGTTTCAACATCTCGCCCGACGCAAAATCATCTCTCTCTCCCAGTCCTCGCATGACATTTTTGGGCATGTTGTTCGACACATCTCATCAATGCTCTCCAAGCATGACCACCCTCGGATCTCACTGCGTCAGACATGAGACCTGTTGGGGAAAGGGTATCAACTATCGATGGCAGTTCCCGTGGCCATGTTCCATCTGAGCCCCCTTCCAGGCCACATCTACCATTAGGCAGAGTGAGACATTTTGTCTCAGGCAGCAACCCTGCACTGAAGAAGAAAAGGCTACAGACAGGCAGTGGTGAAAAAAAAAATAACTTAACTGGCAAACGTGCACGAGAATTGTAGCTCACCCCACATGACTCCAATACACGGTACCTTGAAGTTGCTTCAAAACTTCATTCACAGTTTAATATGGTTAGGTTAATCTTAGTTTGTTGGCTACGTAAGTTTAGTTATGTTTAGTTGTGCGTGACATGGTGGAAGGCTTACAAATCTTTTGTCGAAAATATCTTTTAATACTACAGAAAAGCATGGCATTCTTCTACATAGTAACCATAGTAACATCGTAAATTAAGGTTGGAATAAAGACATTCGTCATCAGTCCAACTACCTATAAACTTATCCAGGCCTTTTTAAAGTTATTCAATGAACTTGCCATTACCCACCCCACCACCTCCGCTGGGAAGAACGTTCCACAGTTTCCATCATGCACAGTCATCACCGTTCTCACTGTAAGAAACCTCTCCTAACCTGAAGATGAACTTCATTTGCTTCTAGTTCTTTTCTTCAACCTTAAAGGATGTCCACGAGTCCTCTGATATGACCTATTAGTGAACAATGCACAGAGAGTCACTGTATGGGCCATTTAATTATTTTGTATAAGGTTATCATGTCCCCCGCACCACCCGCCGCTTCTCCATGTAACAGCCCAACTTGTCTAATGTATTGTACAGTTGAACAGACATGTATAGCACAGGCTATAATAATTATTTTAGCAAAAAAACCTTCAGGAGCAATATTGTATAAGTAGGCAACACAAGCTGTAGAAAGGGATTTAATATCTGTTTCTAGTAATTTTACATTATTGCTAATTGTCTGGTCTGTCTTAGGAACTGTTTAAATACGGTGATAGGAAGTTCAACAAAAATTTGAAATTTTACCACCACCCCACCATCAAGCCATGGCCATTGCAAACCATGCTCATGGACAAAGCCACACCCCTTTTAAACGTGGCGGTTCGCAATGGGGAGCATTCAAAAGTTTGGCTCAGGCAGCAAAAACCCTAGAATTGCCCCTGCCCCCTTCAACATCACATGTTGAGGATATGAGACAAATCACTGGAGTCCCTGGATTTCCATGATATCCCTCCCACTTCCCAGTCAGAAGGTCCCTCTATGTGAACAAGACTGCAGTTTCCAGAAGGTGAAACCTCTCTGTCTTCCCCCCATGGACGGTAGTATCCACAGAGGCAAGTATGTCCGGATGGGGGGGGGGCAGTATTCCGCGTCCAAACAATCCAGGGATCCTGGTCAACAGAGGAATATCCCGTCTTTCGATCAATGTTCTCGCTCGGGTCATATTTCTAGCTCCTCTCCCTCCCACTGACTCCGATCAACTGGCAAACAAGTTTGTCAGGATCCAGTTGGACAATTCCACAGCGTGGCATACATCAACCACCAAGGGGCACTTGGGCGACACTGGCCATGGAAGCAAAGCGCATCGCATTCTATCTTGAGTTCACACCATTCCCAGCCATATCGGCAATCTTTTATTCACAGAGTCCTGAATGTGGAATCAGACTTCCCAGCTGACACACTCTGGACCCCTGAGAATGGGTCTTTTTTTTTTTGTCCACCAGGAGGTCCTTCAAGACCTTGACTCGTCGATGGGGCACTCTGGAGATAGATATCATGGCGTTGCGTCTCACGCAAGTTCCTCTCTTCTGCTCCATACACGGGATCCTCAGGCATATCTAGTAGATGACCCTGGTCATGCTACGGCGGGTCCAATTAGTTTAACGCTTTTTCCTCCAATTGCCATGATTCCTTGCATCCTCAAGAAAGATCAGACATGAAAGAACTTCAGCGATCTTTCTAGCCCCAGGTGGCCAAGCAAGGGCCTCTGGTTCTCGGACCTACTAAAATGTCCATAGACATAAACGTTGACCTACCACTTCGCCCGGGCCATCATTTTTCGCAAGGTCCCCGCTTTTTTACATCTGGACCTTCATCGTCTCAATTTGACAGCATGGCTATTAAATCATCCATATTAAGGAAGAGGGTATTCCTTTCTTCAGTAATCCCAACTAGGTTAGCCGCAGAAGCCATCTTTTCCAAAATCTACCACTACATCTGCAGATATTTGTAGCTGGGTTCCACCAAGGTTTTCCTCCAGGAACATTTGTCTTATCCAGGCTTTTATTACGTTTTTTTTTAACAGGTTGAATAGCCAAAGGTCTTTCGCTTAGTGCTCCTCAGATCCAATCGCCGCCCTTTCGATCTCTTCCATCGTCGCTTGCACTGTGGGCGGATGTCCCAACTTTTTCCGGTGTAGCACACATTCGCCATCCTCACAGACAGTCGGTACAACCTTAGGACCTCTTGCTAGTCCTTAGGGTCTATACAGGCCCCTCCTTTTGAGCCTCTAACATCTATGAGCACATTGCTAATTTGCTACTTTCCTGGAAACCGTTTTCTCCTAGCCATTTCTTCCATACGAAGGATTTTCGGAGGTAGCGTCTCTTTCTGTGGACCCGTCTATGTTATCATCCTTTCACAAGGACACAAGCGATACTTCATCCTCATCCAGCCTTTTTGCCTAAGGTGTTTTATTCGTTTCACTGAGTCAGGATAATCACGTCCAGGCCTTTGTCCTTGCTTACATCTGATAGGGAAAAAAGGTTACACTCACTGGATGTATTCGAGCTGTCCGGATATACATCTCTCACACGGAATCTTTCGTTCTTCCAAGCTCTTGTTCGTTCTCATTGGCCGGGCACTCCACAGGGGGCCCAGCACTCCTCAGACCCTAGCTCATGGATCCGCAGTATCTCCTTCGTTTTTACCGAAATAGGGGCTGCAGCCCTTCCACCAGAGCAATAGGGGCTTATGGGCAGCTCGACATGGGGCCTTGCCTCCCATCGACAGATTTGCAAGGCAGACCTTGACTTCCATTAACACATTCATCAAATTCTAAATCTACAGGTGGATGTGTTTTGCTTCGCAGAGATGACCTTAGGTCTCCTAGTGCTGCAAGCAACGTGGTTAATCCGTTCTGCCACCCTTTACTGTTCAGTGATGTCCCTGCTGTGCCTGGGTCCCCCTAGCCCTGAAAGAGAAAAGGAGATTTTATTACTTACCGTAAAATCTTTTTTCTCGAAGCCGCAGGGGGGACCCAAGCATGAAATGTTTTTTTAAAAAAAAGTTACATATTGCTAGTTGTCTTCCAGTTAGTTTTGGATTTAGTTAATGTGGGGTTATTGCCATATTTTGAAGTGTTTCTCCGTTACTTTTAACTCCTTCGTCTATTCCTTTTTTGGGAACAAACTGGAGGCAGGCATCCGGTGGCTGTGGTCTATAATAGTAAAGGGGAGGAGCAATGAGTCTGTAGAAACTTCAATTTTCCAAGTGTCCGCCCTGGAGGTGATTCCTTCCCCTGCTGTGTCTGGGTCCCCCTTCGGCTTCAAAGAAAAAGTTTTACGGTAAGTAAGAAACTCTCTTTTTTTTTTTTTTTTTTTTTACAGTAAGAAAACCCTACTTTCTAAATTAAAGTACATTAAATGTATGATAAACATAACCATTGTTCTGAGCAAATCCCATTTTTGAAATCCACAGATTGCATCTCAGATGGGGAAGGCACTCTTGAGTTTGTTTGGGGTCTTCGCGTTAACACAGCGGACGGGTATGCATGCATTTTGTGTATAGTGGATATCCAATTAGAAGTAACATAAGGAGGTTCTCCTATATAATATTATATAGTATCATTAGCGTTTGTAATGCTTTAGAATATATGCCTTCATTTTCATCTCTCCTGATTTCTGTTGCTAGGAATTAATTACCCTTATTTAAAAAGTTTTATTTGAATCTTCATAAGCATATCTAAAAATAAAGTTTTAGAACGCAGAAATGGGCTTGAAAGTGTCACTCTAATATTCTTGTTAGAAAGCATAAAAACATTATTGTATTTCCACAGGGAATCAAACATTTAAAACCATTCTGCTAGGTATGTGGTCTATCTGTCTTATATTATCTATTGATTTATATAGCGCCCAACGTGCACCATAAATAATACAAGTGGCAAGTCCTTGCATAATAGTTTACAAGTCCCATGTCCAATAAGTGGTAGCACGTGATGTGTCAGACCTTTGTCCCTGTAGGCACTAAAGCCCCCAAAAAAGGGTAAGACCCAAACAGAAAAGGCAGCCTTTTGAGAGAAATGATGCGTTTCAACTCCCATTAGAAATATTGATAAATCCTAGGGGTGTATTTAAAAAAAAAAAAAAACACTTATGGAAAGTGCTCATGTTTACGTTTGGATTACACTTTAGATGACCATTTAAAGAGATTGAAATTACTAAGGATGTTTTTGATGGTGTATGATAATGACTGACTGGTTTCCGTCTAGAGGATATGTAAGCAGGGTCTCCTTTTTCTGCCCTCTGCTTCTGCTGAGTTTCCCCTGGAAGCCGCCTCTGACTGCCATGTCAGAAGGAACTACTGAGACACAATGCTGGTTGGCAGTGAGAAACCATAGAATAAAACGAGAAAAGCCACTACTAGTGGTTTTCATTTAAATTTGTTGAATTTCACGCTAGTAGTGTGGCTCGCTTCACTTGCTTCTTTATTTGGATTATCTAAGCCTGTGGAGTAGAGGGCTGAATATTGCAACTGACTATTGTCTTGGTAAACAGCCAACAGCTTGGTGCTGGAGGGTTCCCGAACTGTATGGAGAAACCATAGAACATTTTCTTATTAAGTCTTTTGAGAGCCACGGCAACAGTTTGGTTTCAAATGTCCTATTGCAAAACTGAGGCTTTTGTCTTCCCTACTTCTCTGGAACCACGATACTTCTACTGCCACTTGCCTCTCATATTAGCTGTTGCTTGTATATTAGCAAGGTTACATGTATATTAGCCAGATTACATATATATCATCCATGTTACATGTATATTAGCTGTGTTACATGTATATAAGCCGTGTTACATGTATATTAGCAATGTTGCATGTATATTAGCCATATTATGTGTATATTAGCCTTGTTACATGTATATATTAGCCATATTCTATGTATATTAGCCATGTTACATATATATATATATTAGCCATGTTAGCTGTATTGACAATGACCCATTGTGTGTTACCTTTTGAGCTAAACAGAGACAATACAGAGAGTTTTAACATAATTTTACATAATGTCAGTGAGTGTTCTGTGTGTATTGGAGTATTTCACCAGAGTATGTTGGCAATTTAGCATCAAAATACAGTCAAAAGGAACACTCCAGCACAGCACTGTTACCTTGTATTCCAGACAGGTGAGTAGGTGCAATCCCCCTGGCCCTCCACTCCTAGAGACAACCGAATCTTCAACACAAGAAAAGCATTGGGGGAGCACACTACATAAAGGGGAATTCACTGAGGAAGGAACAGGGGCGTCCGAAACGTTGTATGTGTGGTTCCAATAAACTTTCGTGAATTCCCCTTTATGTAGTGTGCTGCGCCACAATTTACCATCAATCCTAGTAAAAGGAGATGTTCTGGTTTTAATCAGGGTTATTATATATATATTATCAGGCTGTGTATTTGTCCTATTATTTTTGCTGCTTATGATAATTTGTCTCTTGACAAATAACCTTGAAGATTCTGTAACCACATATTTCGGAAAATAAAACCTATGTTAATCCCCTTAATTAATTTATTCCTTAGACAAGACAGAGGTTTTCCATTCAGCAGGGTCTGTGTGTATGAAAGGGATGAAGAGTTTCAATGGGTAGTTACATGATACAACACAGGGCAATAGCATCTGAAGTACCAGAAATGAGACTATGGTCAGATGACCCCCTGATTATCGGAACATCACCGGGACACTGGTTGTCTATTTTGTGGTATGTTTGTGTATCGCGCCTTAGTATCAGGCATAGGGATTGTTTTATATCTGAAATATTATTCATTTTTAAATATTCAATTGTCAAAAATGTCACATCGGCATGTTCTGTGCAACTTCCAACTGGGGCTTTTCCAATTCAGTAGATTTGGTTCAAATCTGTTCGCAATTTGCCATGTCATTGCGCTGTCAAGTGCCGGCTGAACTGTACATCTCCTGACATGTCATGTTCCTCCCTTTACAACCCTCTGATTCCTTCCGTCACCACAGGAGAAAAATGCAAATCCACAAGGGCAATTTATGTTCAGATAATCAGATGTTTGAATAGAATATTCCGACTAAAAACTAATTATGTTCACTGGGGAGTAAGGAACCGCCCTGCGTCTCTGGGGATCCAGAATAAATATTTCTCTGTCTCCGAGGATTTAAAATTCCAGGCGATCGGAACGGGAGGTGAAATGTGTTTCTCGGTTCATTTAAAGTACATTTTATCACCCAAATCATTAAAATTTCAATTCAGAATTCTCGGTACCCGACATTTTGGAACTGATGCTCCCTAATGCACTCTCCGCATCCTAAATAAACGTGTAAATGCATCGCTGCCATAAATATTTCATGTTATTTTATTGTAAATTTATTTGAGCGGATCTCGCCCTCTGGAAGGTGTTCTGCATAAGTCATCTTGCGCTGAATGGAATATCAGACTTCTCCGGTTTGACGTTTTCTGACTCAGTGTTCATTATATAGAAAATACTTTGCTAAAATAAAGTTAAGTTGGTAACAATTTGAACTCACTTGTCCTTAGCAAATTCAAGAAATCAACCCTTGGGATAAAAAGGAACTGCAAAGATCAACAAAGTTTCAGTGGATTTTCAAACAACAAAAAATGTATATTCTGTGTGTTTGATTAATCCATAGTATAATATAGAGAACAATAGTTAGAGTATATAGTATGTATAGTATAGTATAGTGTAGTATAGTACAGTATAGTACAGCACAGTATAGTATAGTACAGTATAGTATAGTATAGTACAGTACAGTATAGTACAGTACAGTATAGTACAGTATAGTACAGTACAGTATAGTACAGTATAGTACAGTACAGTATAGTATAGTACAGTATAGAGAATAATATAGTATAATATAGAGAACAATAGTTAGAGTATATAGTATGTATAGTATAGTACAGTACAGTATAGTATAGTACAGTATAGTATAGTACAGTACAGTATAGTATAGTACAGTATAGTATAGTACAGTACAGTATAGTACAGTATATTATAGTACATTATAGTATAGTACAGTTAAGACTTTCTAACTTATAGTATAGTCGCAGTCACCGTATAGTATCTACTAGTATAGTACCGTTAGTATAGTACAGTATAGTACGTATCTTATAGTTACAGTCATAGTATAAAGTAACGGTCCAGTATAGTATGTATAGTACCGTATAGTATAGTCAGTCTATATAGTACACTATGTTATGTATAGTCATTATAGTATAGGTACGTAGATGTATAGTACAGTATAAGTACAGTACAGTATAGTATAGTTATACGTATAGTAACAAGATAAGTACAGTATCGTATACGTCATGTACAGTACAGTACCAGTATGTATAGTACCGTATAGGATAATAGTACCATATAGTAATAGTATAATACAGTATAGTTGTACAGTATAGTATGTACCGTAGAGTTAGTACAGTATACGTACAGTACAGTACATTAATAGTAATAGTATAGTACAGTACTAGTATAGTATAGGACATAGTATCAGTACAGTACCGTACAGTATAGTATAGTACAGTATCGTATAGTACCAGTATCGTATAGTATCGTCTATATCCGAAGCTCAATATCGTATAAATCTAGAGCATATGTAAGAGTATCGGTCTACTAGTCATAGTATGTAAATAGCGCACGTACTATAGTTTATAGCGAATCGCATAGTCTACGTACTATAAGTCTATAGTATCAGTTATATAGAGCTCGATATAGTCTAAATATCGAGACTGTCTCTCTCGTCCATTCTCGTCTAGATATCGTGACCTACTATAGTATACCTCTCGAAGAATATTATAGTAAAGATATTTATCGATCTACTCTAGAGACTAGTATAGTATAGTATCTCTAGTCGTATAGTCCACTAGTCCATCCGCGCCGCTATAGTACCATAATATCCCATAGTCTCGTCTCAGTCCTATAGTCTATCGTATCTAGTATACGTCCTCGTAATCGAGAAAATTCCTATATTATATCTAGAGCCTCGGCTCGTCTCTCGTCGCGAGTGTCTCGTCTGTCTCGCGCCTCATATCGCTCCTATCGCGCCTAGTCTCCTCTAGTATATAGTCTATTCTCGTTCAGTCTGTGCCCTCCTATCGTCCTCCTCCTAGCGGCTCGTACCCTCGTCTCGCCTCTTCTCTTCTCTATACGAGCCGACTCGTCCGCGTCGCGTTATCCGTCTCTCGTCTCGCTCTCGTCTCGTCCTCGCGCCTCCTCTCGTCTCACTGTCGCGTCCCGCTCTCGTCCTCCGTCATCTCGTCTACGTACTCGGTCTCGCGCCTACTATCGTCTCTCTCGCGCCTCGTCTCGTTCATCGTCTCTCGTGTATCGTCATCGTCATCAGACTCTAGCGAGACTAGTCTAGTCTCAGTCCTAGTCTTCGTATCATATCGTCTCTTAAGTCTCGCGACTCCTCTCCGTCTCTTCGCGCTCTCTGGTCTACGCGCACTCCATCTCGTTACATATACTCGCATCGTCAGTCTCGTCTCTCGTCATCGATCTCGTATAGCGCCTACTCTCGTATCATCTCGCAGACTCGGTCTCGTCTACGTCCTCGTATTCTGTAGCGTATAGTAACTATAGCAATAATACTACGATAATATCGGCAGTATAGTATGTAATATAGTCTGTTATCGTATCCCGAACTCATCCTACTCGACATCTCGAGACTCGTATCGCGTGATCGTACTTCAGTCATCACTCTCATTATCATACAGAGCACTGCGCTTCATTCGTATAGTCCTGTCTCAACTCTATCGTCTAGTTCGAGCCATCCTCTCCGTTAATATAAGACGCCCTCGCTCTCGTATCGTCGGTCCTCGCTCGACGCAATCCTCTAGTCTCATCATGCGACACTCCGTCATCGTCTACGTCTCTACGTACTTTCTAGTCTCCGCGACTCCTCTATTCATAATCTCGCGCCTCGTCTCGTCATCCGTATTGTCGCTCTCGTCTCGCGCCTCACCTCGTCTCCTATCGCGCCTGTCTCTGCGGCATTAGTCTAGTATCGCACCCTTAGTATCCTCTCGATCGCTCTCTATCCTCGCGTTCATCGTCTCGCGCCTCCTACATCGTCCCTCCCGCCGTCGCGCGCCTCGTCTCGTCTCGCGACTTTCTCGTCTCCTCCTCGCTCTCGTCCCCCCCCCCTACCTTCTCCACTCCCCTCGTCTCTCGTATCTCGTCATACGTATCGGTCATCGAGCCCCTATCGTCTCCTGTAGCGCCCTCGTCTATCTCCTCGTACATCTCTTCTCCGATCTCGTACTCCTCGACTACCTCTAGTCTAATATAGACGACTCGTATAATATCTCGTCTCTGTGTCCCTAGTATCCGTCTAGGATCTATACGATCGTCTCGATCTCGTCTCCTTCGTCTCTTCTCGTCTATGACTCGTCTCGCGAATACTCTCGTCTCCTCTCGCGCCTAGTAGGGTATACGCGCATCCTCTCGGCTATCTCGCCGCCTCCGTCTCGTATCGGGCTCTCGAGGGGCAGTCTGTGTGGTGTGGTGTCAGGGTGGGGTTCGGAGGACAAGTGGGCAGCTCGATACCACTCTCGCGACACCTAAGTGGCGTTTCGTAGTGTTACTCGGTGCTCGTCACTAGTTACGTATAGTAACAGTAATAGTACCGCACCGTCATAGTATAGTACAGTATAGGTCCCCAGTATCGTATGTACATGAAGTATACAGTATAGTATCCGTATGAGTCCAGTGATGGGGCGCGCTGGAGAAGAGAGTCTGCACTATCGAGACCACATGTGTTAGACGTATAGCTGCTACATCAAGTCATGGATAGAGCAGGTACAGTCACCGTTAGGTAGTACAGATCTATCTGTATAGTACACGTACAGTCAGTATAGTAACAGTACACAGTAATCCAGTAAATATTATTAGTACAGGTGCTGGCAGTATAGTTTCGGCCGTACAGTATAGTATAGTAATGTATAGTATAGTATAAGAGTAACACGGTATAGTAGTAGGGGTGGTGATCTCCTATGTAGGATTATCATGAGTACGATTATGACTGGTGGGTACGGTAGTCCAGTACAGTATGTATATATAGTAATGACAGTATAGGGCGGGTGGTGAATAGTCGGCAGGACAGATGTCTAAGGTGCCAGGTGTATACATTATGAGGGTAGGCATTCGATAGTATAGTACAGTACGTAGAGTATAGTATAGTACAGTATAGTAATAGGTGGAGTGCCTATAGTTATCGA
>JAACNH010000027.1:366590-503582 GCA_019447015.1 Hymenochirus boettgeri
ACGTATACTATTCTCCTATATTATACTATATTATTCTCTATACTATACTATACAATACTATATACTATACTATTCTCTATATTATACTACATTATTCTCTATACTATACTATACTCTATACTATTCTCTATAGTATAGTATATTATTCTCTATACTGTAATATACTATACTATACTATATACTAAATACTTCTCTATATTATAGTATATTATTCTCTATACTATAATATATTATACTATACTATATATTATACTATTCTCTATATTATTCTCTATACTATAATATACTATACTATACTATACTCTATATTATACTATATTGTTCTCTATACTATACTATATACTACACTATACTATACTATTCTCTATATTATACTATATTATTCTCTATACTATACTATACAATACTATATACTATACTATTCTCTATATTATACTATATTATTCTTTATACTATAATAATACTATATACTATACTATACTATTCTCTATATTATACTATATTATTCTCTATACTATACTATACTATATGACTATAATTAACCCCGTGTAGTATATAGTATAGTATAGAGAACAATATAGTATAATATAGAGAATAGTATAGTATAGAGTATAGTATAGTATAGTATAGTATATTATAGTATAGAGAACAATATAGTATAATATAGAGAGTAGTATAGTATAGTATATAGTATAGTATAGTATAGTATAGAGAACAATATAGTATAAAATAGAGTATAGTATAGTATAATATAGTATAGTATAGAGAATAATATATTATAACATAGAGAAAGTATAGTATATGGTATAGTATATGGTATAGTATAGTATATTATAGTATAGAGAATATAATTGTATAACATAGTGAATAATATAGTATAGTATAGTATAGTATATTATAGTATAGAGAATAATATAGTATAACATAGAGAATAGTATAGTATAGTATAGAGAATAATATAATATAATATAGAGAATAGTATAGTATAGAGAATAATATAGTATAATATAGAGAATAGTATAGTATAGTATAGAGAATAATATAGTATAATATAGACAATAGTATATTATAGTATAGAGAATAATATAGTATAACATAGAGAATAGTATAGTATAGTATAGAGAATAATATAGTATAATATAGAGAATAGTATAGTATATAGTATAGTATAGAATAGAGAATAATATAGTATAACATAGAGAATAGTATAGTATAGTATATAGTATATAGTATATAGTATAGTATAGCAGCCCAATGTGAAAATCTATCTAGAGCCACAGAACGACGACAATTCTGGTTCCGTAGAATTAGCAGGGCTTTGGAATGGGTGATACCAGCTTGGGTATGTGTCTGAATGAACTGAATAGAGAAAGGCAGTAGTCTGGTTGTCTGGATCCCACCTCAGATGAAGGTCACCAGTGAATGTCCTGTTGGAAGTCTTCATGCGCCATCTTGGTTTTTATATTTCTTCTCTGTAGGGTCTTGGTTTTCTAATGGGTTTGTGTTGGGGGTTCATTGTACATTATGTTATTTTCTTCCCCTAAACCTTCTCCAGCCCTGACAAACCTGATTCCTTTGAGCTGATGGAAAGTGATAATCTCCAGTTTCCACTTCCAGACGCCCACGCGTTTCTCCATCTTCTTGTTTGTCTCTAGTCCGGAGTTGTCTATAAATAACTTCTCCTATTTTATCATTGTTTACTACAAAGGCACCGAGGACCATAAATCATTTATTTCCTTTCTCCCCCATCGTCTACACGTCTACAAGTGACAGAATTGTGACAAGTTTCGGGATTGTGAATAATACAGAGATTTTTGGTCTTTTTCTGATTCTTTCTGCAATCTAATTAGCTCCTTTAAATCTCTGCATCCTAGATCAGCGTTCGCCTGCCAAACTGTTAATACATATTTCCCATTATTACCTTGTGACACGACCAGAGAGAAGGGACCAGACATTTGCTTAATTGATTTAATATATTCTGAATTTGTCATTTGTCCTTTTTTTATAACTCAGAATAGAGAGAATTCAGCATTTTCCCTTTTAAGTGGAAACATTACAAGGACGTTACGATTTCCATTCTTCATAAACCTTTACTTATCGCTTATTTTACGGATCTTTTTATAGGCTCACGTTGTCCGCAACAAGGACAGGATACGGAATAACGTGAATTCAATTTAAATTGTCCACGTTGGACCTAATAACTGTCCTGACATACGGATGGGCAATAGTTAGAGGCAAACTTTCCCTTTAAAAAAAGATACATGTTATATATATGATATATCCACCCTTATTACCCCCACCCTTAATACTCTGCACCCATTTTACCCTGCATCTTTAAACCATTCCTACTCTGCACCCTTCTATCTATCTATCTATCTATCTATCTATCTATCTATCTATCTATCTGTCATCTATCTATCTATCTATCATCTATCTATCTATCTATCTATCATCTATCTATCATCCATCTATCTATCTATCTATCTATCTATCTATCATCTATCTATCTATCATCTATCATCTATGTATCTATCTATCTATCATCTATCTATCTATCATCTATCTATCTATCATCTATCTATCTATCATCTATCTATCTATCTATCTATCTATCTATCTATCTATCTATCTATGTCATCTATCTATCATCTATCTATCATCTATCTATCTATCTATCTATCATCTATCTATCTATCTATCATCTATCTATCTATCATCTATCATCTATGTATCTATCTATCATCTATCTATCTATCATCTATCTATCTATCATCTATCTATCTATCTATCATCTATCTATCTATCTATCTATGTCATCTATCTATCATCTATCTATCTATCATCTATCTATCTATCATCTATCTATCTATCTATCTATCATCTATCTATCTATCTATCTATGTATCTATCTATCATCTATCTATTATCTATCTATCATCTATCTATCTTTCATCTATCTATCTATCATCTATCTATCATCTATCTATCTATCTATTTATCATCTATCTATCTATCTATCTATCTATCTATCTATCTATCTATCTATCATCTATCAATCTATCTATCTATCTATGTATCTATCTATCTATCTATCTGTCTGTCTGTCTGTCTGTCTGTCTGTCTGTCTGTCTGTCTATCTATCTATCTATCTATCATCTATCTATCTATCTATCTATCTATCAATCATCTATCTATCTATCTATCTATCTATCTATCTATCTATCTATCTGTCATCTATCTATCATCTATCTATCTATCTATCTATCTATCTTCGATCTATCTATCTATCTATCTATCTATCATCTATCTATCTATCTATCTATCTATCTATCTATCTATCAATCATCTATCTATCTATCTATCTATCTATCTATCTGTCATCTATCTATCATCTATCTATCTATCTATCTATCTATCTATCTATCTATCTATCTATCTTCGATCTATCTATCTATCTATCTATCATCTATCTATCTATCTATCTATCTATCTATCTATCTATCTATCAATCTATCAATCTATCTATCATCTATCTATCATTTATCTATCTACCATCTATCTATCTATCTATCAATCTATCAATCTATCTATCTATCTATCTATCTATCATCTATCTATCTATCTATCTATCTATATAACTGCTATCTATCTATCTATCTATCTATCATCTATCTATCTATCTATATAACTGCTATCTATCTATCTATCTATCTATCTATCTATCTATCTATCATCTATCTATCATCTATCTATCTACCATCTATCTATCTATCTATCTACCATCTATCTATCTATCTACCATCTATCTATCTATCTATCTATCTATCTACCATCTATCTATCTATCTATCTATCTATCTACCATCTATCTATCTATCTATCTATCTATCTATCTATCTATCATCTATCTATCTATCTATCATCTATCTATCTATCTATCTATCTATCTATCTATCTATCTATCTATCATCTATCTATCTATCATCTATCTATCATCTATCATCTATCTATCTATCTATCTATCATCTATCTATCTATCTATCTATCTAAATTTCACATAAATAACATTGGGGGTAGTGTGCACTCTACCTTCAGATGCTTAATAGGCCTGGGTGCTGCTGTGGTTCATAAATATCCACTCTTGAAACAAATTTGCAGAGCACTCACAGGACTTGTGCAGAAGTTCCACTTTATTATATGTGCAACGAAACCGATAGCGACGTTTCGGTCTGTATCTTAGACCTTTCTCAAGCTATAGTTCTGCCAGTGCAAACAATCAACTGATATATCTTAAACCCCTCCCCTCCAATAGTGACATCACAGATTTCCAATACAACCATGTTAACCCTTCACAGTTATTCAAAGTGCTAAGTGCATTAATAATATGAAAAACACTAGCTGAAATTTATTAAAACACAGCTAGATAAAAAAATGGCTGCATAGGCCAGTGACTGCATATATAAAGTGCATGCTAGTATAAATATAAAGTGCATACTTAATCCTATAGATAGAGTCTAATAAAAACAGTGAATGGTTAAAAAAACAATACATAGTTAAAAAACATGCATATACAAACATCTTACAATACTACCCAAAATTGCTAATATAGGCTATAAAAAATATCAGGGTCATCCCCCAGCAGAAGACAAATATCCCACTAGACAAAAATAGACAAAATAAAGACTCCAACCCTGTTAGGGGCGGTCAAGCTCTATTGTTAAGGAAGCATTTAAAAAGGCATTGGTCATTGAGGCCATTGGGTTTAACTGTATTGAGTGTTTTTATCCAGAAAACCTCTCTCTGTAATAATTTGTTGGATCTATCCCCACCCCTATGTGGGGCCGGTACATGGTCTATGGCAACGTATTCCAAGTCTGAAATCGTGTGTCCTTTTTCCAGGAAATGTTTGGCAACAGGTTTGCCTGTCCGTTTGTCCCGGTATGCTACATTGATATCCGATCTGTGCCCGTCCATCCTTGTTTTTAGCATCAAATCCGTTTTCCCTACATAGAATAGTTTACAAGGGCACCATAGTAAATATATAACAAAAGTGGTGGTACATGTAATGAAATGACGAATGTAATATTTTTTATCTCCATGAGGATGTTGAAAAGAAGGCTTAGATATCATGTTTTTACAACTAATGCAGTTTTTACACTTAAAGCATCCATTCGGTCTCTTAGGCCACCACGATGTCTCCTTCCTATAACTCACAATGGGGTCCGTGTTGACTAATAGATCCCTCACTGGGTGTCTATAATGAGATGACATATTATGTATGATCATTGGTCACCACATCCCATTTGTCCTTTGATACCTGAGAGGATGGGACTGAGATGGGATATGATCATTGGTCCCCACATCCCATTTGTCCATTGATACCTGAGAGGATGGGACTGAGATGGGATGAACATTGCTGAATATGGAGAGGGAAGGACAGTTCCTGGGGAAAGAAAAGAACAAACACAGGAACAGGCAGACAAACTGGGGACCCACAGGGAGCTGCCATACTATTCACTCAGGGCATAAAGGGGATAATATCCAGTTTTCCAATGCTGGTCAGTGGCCTGGATGTAATCACACTGACCCCATATAATATTGATTGTAAGAGAAATGAAGGGAAATCTCCCCAGGGGCCCCAATCCTGCTC
The DNA here is from genome assembly GCA_019447015.1 of Hymenochirus boettgeri. Classification (NCBI taxonomy): domain Eukaryota; kingdom Metazoa; phylum Chordata; class Amphibia; order Anura; family Pipidae; genus Hymenochirus; species Hymenochirus boettgeri. The sequence goes on from JAACNH010000027.1 coordinate 372,240, forward strand.
AACCCTCCAGCACATTGACAAGTCCGTCTGGTTGCCTGGGAATTTGCTGTTAAAATCATCCTGACACTTTATTGTTTAAATGCACCTGGATATGAGGGTCTCTAACTAGCACTGTGTGTCTGTCTGTGTGTCTGTCTGTCTGTCTGTCTGTCTGTATGTCTGTCTGTCTGTGTGTCTGTCTGTCTGTATGTCTGTCTGTCTGTGTGTCTGTCTGTCTGTCTTTGTGTGTGTCTGTCTATCTGTGCATCTGTCTGTCTGTCTCTGTGTGTGTGTATCTGTCTGTCTGTGTGTCTGTCTGTGAGTATGTGCCTGTCTGTGTCTGTCTGTGTGTGTCTGTCTCTGTGTGTGTCTGTCTGTGTGTGTGTATCTGTCTGTCTGTGTGTCTGTCTGTGTGTCTCTCTCTGTGTGTGTGTCTGTCTGTGTGTGTGTATCTGTCTGTCTGTGTGTCTGTGAGTATGTGCCTGTCTGTGTCTGTCTGTCTGTGTGTGTCTGTCTGTGTGTCTGTATGTCTGTTTGTCTGTAGGTGTGTCTGTCTGTCTGTCTTAAAGTACAAAGTAGCTCCCCTCAAACACAATTACATAGCAACACTAATGCACCATTATCATGAACTCATTGTTGGCAAAAAAAGCTCTGATGTCACACTTGATCAACCAATCATTTAATAGAATGTCCTGGTTCTGCCTCCTGATTGGTGCACATTCCATTCATAATGATTATTATTATTACCATAATGCAGTGGGGTAAATAGTAAGATATTTAACTATGACTCATTGTAGAGAGGAGCACCTTTCATTCACTTACTGTCACTACCTACCCGCTAAGTCACATATAGACCAAGTGAGAATCAGGCACCGGGTTGATTTATCATTATTACAGTAATTTGGAAAGGATCCATAAAAGTAAAACATTTTAATGTTTATTTGCAGCAGGGGATGCTGGGAGTTGTAGTTTTCAGACCATCTGGCGGTTGCGCCGGTTTGCCATCGCTGTTCTGGATAAACGCTCATTTCTGTTCATTCTCTCTCTCTAGCTACTGTATCAGGCCCCACACTGTTCGTTTAACATCCCCATCGCCACAATCCCACCCGCTGTTCCCCAGTTTTATCGTTTATCTCTCCTTTATAGTAATAAGAAGCTGAATAGAAGAATTGTTTTTTCCGATCAGTCCCGTCCATTGTGGTTCCATTGAAAGAACGAATATAAATCACCAAAGAAAAGTCCTGGAAGCGAATCGCGTTGGACTCCTGCGTGGAAGACATTCCACATGAATAACCCTCTTTATTAAAACATTAGAAATGGGGTTCGCTCTGCACTGCGCTGACCTGTTCTCATTCACCGATCTCTGTTGTTTCTTTCGAGACAGCTGTGTCCTTGCCGGACGTCTATGGCGCGACCGTAATTACTTCCTACTGTACGTTTGATCAGATAGTTAAAAGAAGATGAAATGGCGTAACATTCCGGGTGCGGGAGGGGGGGGGAGCGGCGTTTGAAAAATAAATGGATTCTTTTCTTCGCCGTTTTTAATCAGATTGTGTCGTATCACCGCAGTCCCATCCTGGGATACGCACGGTTTTACGCCTTTTCGTTTAAAGAGGAAACGCTGATTTTTATTGTCTGATAGACTGGCTGAATAAACTATTTGCAATTCTCCGCAGGAACCGATAATAACATCATTATCGGATTTTATGACTTTCCTGGCTTCTCTTTGAATTTATTCTTTCACAGCTGGATCAAAAAAATATCTTTAATTCTCCTTTAAATAGTGATCCAGAGATCTAGTCCGACACTTGATTTGCGGTGGAAACCCTGCATGGTGTCCCCTTCTATAGATATTGGTTCCTGAAACTAGTGGTTATGGAGAAGTTAGAAGGTGAAGACCCTTTAAGGCTTGCCTGGTGTGTACTTCAGATCTGTGGTGAAGGGCAGTGAAATTGGAAACATACTGCAAATAAACCCACTGGGTGAGAGATTGATAAGGAGCTGCAGGGATGTCTGCTGATCCTTCTAGGAATGTTTTTTGACAGGCCAGATGGAATACAGTATAAGTGATAAAGTTTCTTATTTAGAAATACATTGAGTATTCAAATTTACAAACCTGTAATCTGGTAATTTTTGGTATATATAGATATAGTGTCATTTAATATAGGAAATAGTGACCATGATATAGTGTAATTTAATATAGGGAATAGTGATCATGATATAGTGTCATTTATTATAGGGAATAGTGATCATGATATAGTGTCATTTAATATAGGGAATAGTGACCATGATATAGTGTAATTTAATATAGGGAATAGTGATCATGATATAGTGTTCCTTTACTATCGGAATCGGTGACCATGATATAGTGTCTTTAAATATACGGAAATCTGGGACCACTTATATTTGTATTTAATATAGGGATAGTGCATCAATGATAAATGTCATTTCAAGTATGAGGGAATAGTGACTCATGAAATATAGTGTCATTTAATATAGGAATATGACCATGATTATAATTGTATTAATGGGAATAGTGACCATGATATCGTGTATTTTAATATAGGGAATAGTGGACATTGATATAGTGTCATTTAATATAGGGAATAGTGACCATGATAAGTGTATTTAATATAGGGAATAGTGATCACAAGATATATGTCATTTAATATAGGGAATAGTGACCATGTATAGGGTCATTTAATATAGGAAGATGTACCGATATAGTTGTCATTTAATATAGGGAATCGTGACCATGATATAGTGTAATTTAATTAGGGATAGTGACCATGATATTGTAATTTAATATAGGAATAGTGACCATGATATAGTGTCATTTAATATAGGGAATTGACCAGGATATAGTGTGTCAGATTTAATATAGGGAATAGTGACCATGATATAGTGGTCATTTAATATAAGCGGAATTAGTGGGACCATGATATATTGTCATTTATATAGTGAATAGTGACCATGATATAGGTCATTTAATAATAGGAATCATGACCATGATATAGTGTCATTTAAATATAGGGAATAGTGACCATGATATAGTGTCATTTAATATAGGGAAGTGATCATGATATAGTGTCATTTAATATAGTGAATAGTGATCATGATATAAGTGGTCATTTAATATAGGGAATAGTGATCATGAATATATGTGTCTTTAATATAGGAATGTGATCATGATATAGTGTCATTTATATAGGTGAATAGTGGACCATAATATAGTGGTTATTTAATATAGGGAATAGTGATCATAGATAGTGTTATTTAATATAGGGATAGTGATCATGATATAGTGTCTTTAATATAGGGAATAGTGATCATGATTAGTGTCATTTATATAGGGAAATAGTGATCATGATATATATGTCATTATAATAGGGAATAGTGACCAGATATAGTGTGTTATTTAATATAGGGAACTAGTGACATGTATATAGTTGTTATTATTTAATATAGGAGATAAGTGACCATATTAGTGTGTTTATCATATGCTCGGAATAGTGACCATATAAGTGTCATTTTAATTAGGAAGAGTGAACATGATAGTGTCATTAATATGGGAATAGTGATCATGATTATTGTCATTTAATATAGAAATATGACCAGTGATATTGTCATTTATAGGGAATGTGACCATGATTCGTGTCATTTAATATAGGGAATAGTGAACCATGATATAGTGTCATTTAATATAGGGAATATGGACGCATGATTCGTGTCATTTTATGATAGGGATAGTGATCAGTATAGTTCCTTTAATACTATGGGATAGTTACCATGATATCGTTGTATTAGATTGAATAGTACTATATATCTTATATAGGGATAGTGAATCCTATGATGTCAGATAAGGTGTGACATGATTATTATTGAATAAGTTAGAACGATGGACAGATAGTGTCAGTGTCTCTAACGGAATAGTGGCAATGATATAGGTGTGTCATTTTAATAATGAGGGGAATAGTGCACCATGATGATATATAGGAAGTGATGTCCATGTCTTATATAGGAAGACCATATTGTTTCATTATAGATATCTGATTAGTGTCATATAATATAGGGAATATGATCAGAATAGTGTCATTTAATATGGGAATAGTGACCGTGTATATAGTGTCATTTAATATAGGGACATGTTGACCGTGGATATAGTGTTCATTTAAATAGGGAATAGAGACCATGAATAGTGTCATTTATATAGGAAGAGTGACCCATGATACAGTGTTCATTTACTAGTAGGGATGTGATCATTGAATGTGTCATTTAATATAGGAGTAATAGGACATGATATAGTGTCCATTTAATCTAGGGGAATATGATCGTGATATAGTGTCATTTAATTAGGGATATGAACCTGTACAATAGTGTCATTTATATGGGAGATAGTGGATCATGATATAGTGTCATTTAATCTAGGGAAAGTGACAGAATAGGTGTCATTAATATAGGGAAGTGATCATGAGATATAGTGCATTAAATATAGGGAATATGACCAGGAATTGTGTTATTTTAATAGGGAATCGTGATCATGATATAGTTCATTTACATAATAGGGACTTACCATTGATATGATGGTTTTATTTAATATAGGAAGGTATCTAGATTAGATTGTCATTTAATATGGGAATAGTGATGCATGATATAGTGTGTTATTATACGGGAATCAGTGATCTGATATAGTGTGGTTACTTTTCTCTTTAGATATTGATAGATGTGCTAGAATAGTGACCATGATATAGTGTCATTTCTATAGGGAATAGTGACCATGAACGTTCATTTAATCAGGGTGCATATATTGTTTATGATATAGGAATGATGACATGAGCATAGTGTCCATTTAAATTAGGGCATAGTGACCATGATATCAGTGTGTTATTTAACATAGGGATAGTGACCATGATATGAGGTCCTTTATTATAGGAAGAGTGACAGAGTATAGTGGTCATTTACTATAGAGACATCGGGACCATGATATAGTGTCATTTATATAGGAGATAGGTGAACATGTATATAGGTGTCATTTTAATATGGGAATAGTGATCATGATCTTGTGTCATTCATCATAGAGAATAGTAACCATATATAGTATATAATGATCGTCCATTTATATAGATGGGAATATGCGCAGATATAGGTGTCATTTATAGCTAGGACATAGATAGTCATCAATTGAATTGATCATGATATGTTCATTTAAATAGGGAATCAGTGACCATGAATATAGGGTCACTTTATAGGGATATAACATGATATAAGTGTCATGTAATATATGAAATAGTGTCATGGCAATATTAGTCCCTTTCATACGACGCATATGACCATGAAAGTGTCTTTAAATAGGGAATAGTGACCAGTGACAGTGTCATTTATATAGGGAATGACCATGATATAGTGTCATTTAATATAGGGAATATGATCATGATATAGTCATAATAATATAGGGATAGTGATCATGATATAGTGTCATTTAATTGGGAATAGTGACCATGATATAGTGTCATTTAATAAGGGAATAGTGATCATGATATAGTGTCTTTACTATAGGGAATAGTGACCATGATATTGTCTTTAATATAGGAATAGTGATCGTGATAATCGTTCATTTAATATAGGAATAGTGACCATGACATAGTGTCATTTATATTGGGAATATATGATCATGATATGTGTCATTTAATATAGGAATAGAGATCACGGTGATATAGTGTCATTTAATATAGGAATAGGGATCATGATATATTTTCATTATATAGGTGGAATTGACCATGATATCAGTGTGTTATTTAATATAGGGATAGTGATCATGTATAGTATTTCAATTTAATAAGGGAATACGTTAACCATGATACTATTGTGTTTATTTAATATAGGAGATATGAATAGAAAGTGTCATTATATGGATATAGTGCATATCCTGTCATTTAACTATACGGGATAGTGACATGATAGAGTGGTCATTCATATAGGGATATGAGTGATCATGATATAGTGTTTTTATGAAATAAGTTGACCATGAATATTTGTTCATTTATATAGGGAATAGGTGACCATGCTATAGTGGTCATTTAATATAGGCAATATTACCCATGATAGTGTGTCATTTTATATAGGGAATAGTGACCATGATATAGTTCATTTAATATGGGAATAGTGGATCATGATACTGGTCATAGAATATAGGGAATATGTGATTCATGATATAGTGTCATTTATATAGGGAAAGTGACGCATTATATAGTGTCATTTAATTATAGGGAATAGTGATCATGATATAGTGGTCATTTAATATAGAGAATATTGACCATGATATAGTGTCCATTTCATATAGGGAATAAGTGACATGATATAGTGTCCATTTAATATAGGGGAATGTAGTGCCCGAATGATATAGTGTCATTTATATAGGACTATTGATCTGATATAGTGTCATTTAATATAGGGAATAGTGCCCATGATATAGTGGTTATTTAATATAGGGAATGTGACCTAGATATAGTGTCATTTAATATAGGGAATAGTGATCATGATACGTGTCATTTAATATAGGGGGAATAGTGATCATGATTAGTTGTCTTTAATATAGGTTGGCAAAGTGCACTGGGTAAACAAAACTTATAATTTTAGAAAGCTAATTTTTATGCTGTTAAAGGATCACTTCTACTCATAGACTGTGGGGGGTGGGGTTTGTTCCTATGTAAGATATTGATCAGAAGTGGACCGCTTTTTAAAAGGGGTATTAAATAACTATTACATTCATAACTTATACCCTTCTAGTAACAAGGTAGACAATCGCCACCCTGGCCCTTGCAGGCTTCAGGACTGTTTAAATTGAGGGTTCAATGATGAAATTCACTCTGTCTTCCTCTAGAGAATCCTAGTCTTAAGCGGGACTGTAATAATATGAAGGTATAAATGAGGGATATTCCACTCGGTATACACTATAGAGAATCCTAGTCTTATAAGCGGGGACTGTAATATATTGAAGGGTATAACTGAGGAATTCACTACTGTATACGCTATAGAGAATCCTAGAACCTTCTAGGCGGGAAACGGTAATAATCTGAAGGGATAAATGAGGGATATTCCTCTGTATACACATAGAGAATCCTACGTCTTAAGGCGGGGGACTGTAATAATACGAAGGGTATAAATGAGGGGAGTATTCACTCTGTATACACTCTATAGAATCCTATTCCCTTATAGCAGAGACTGTAATATATGAAGGGTCTAATGAGGAAGATTCACATCTGTATACACTATAGAGAATCCTAGTCTTATAAGCGGGGACTGTAATAATATGAAAGGGTAAACAAAAAAAAAAAAAAATAAATGAAGGAATTATTCACTCTGAACACTTATATAGAATCCTAGTCCTTATAGCGGGACTGTAATAATATGAAGGGTAATAAATGAGGAATATTCACTCTGTAACGCTATAGAGACTCCTAGAACCTTATAGCGGGACGTAATAATACGAAGGGTATATGAGGGAATTCACTCTGTTATACACTAAGAGATCCTAGTCTTATAGCCGCGACCTGATAATATATGAATGGGTATAAATGGAGGAATATTCACTCTGTATTCACTATAGAGACTTCTGTCCTTATAGCTTGGGACTGTAATAATATGAAGGGTATAAATGAGGAATATTCACTCTGTATACACTATAGAGAATCCTAGTCCTTATGGAATATTCACTCTGTATACACTATAGAGAATCCTAGTCCTTATAGCGGGGACTGTGATATATGAAGGGTATAAATGAGGAATATCAACTCTGTATACACTATAGAGACCTAGTCTATAGCGGGGACTGTAATATATGACGGGTATAAATGAGGAATATTCACTCTGTATAAACTATAGAGAAATCTAGTCCTTCTAGCGGGACTGTTACTAATATGTAAGGGTATAAATAGGAATTTCACTCTGTACACTTAGAGAATCCTAGTCCTTTAGCCGGGCTGTAATAATTAAAGGGTATAAATAGGAATAGTCACTCGTATACACGATAGAGATTCCTAATCTTATCGCAGGCCTGTAATAATATAAAATCTATAAATGAAGATTTTCACATTGGCTAACATAGGATATGGTACGGAAACAATTAAACAAAGTTAATAAAAACAAAAAAAATAAAAAAAAGAAAAAAAGAAAAAAAAACAAAAAAAAAAAAAAAAAAAAAAAAAAAAAAAAAAAAAAAAAAAAAAAAAGAAAAAAAAAAGCAAAAAAAAAAAAAAAAAAAAAAAAAACACAAAAAAAAAAAAAAACAAACACAAATAAAAAAAAGAAAGAAAAAGAAAAAAAGAAGAAAAAAAAAAAAAAAAAAAAAAAAAAAAAAAAAAAAAAAAAAAAAAAAAAAAAAAAAAAAAAAAAAAAAAAAAAAAAAAAAAAAAAAAAAAAAAAAAAGAAAAAAAAAAAAAAAAAAAAAAAAAAAAAAAAAAAAAAGAAAATAACAAAAAAAAAAAAAAAAAAAAATAAAAAAAAAAAAAAAAAAAAAAAAAAAAAAAAAAAAAAAGAAGAAAAAAATAAAATGGGGAAAAAAAAAAAAAAAAAAAAAAAAAAAAAAAAAAAAAAAAAAAAAAAAAAAAAAAAAAAAGAAAAAAAAAAAAAAAAAAAAAAAAAAAAAAAACAAAAAAAAAAAAAAAAAAAAAAAAAAAGAAAAAAAAAAAAAAAAAAAAAACCACCCACCAACCCCACTAAAAAACACACACTACCATAAAAAAAACCAAAGAACCAAACAAAAACAAAAAACCCAAAAAAAAAGCGAAACACAAAAAAAAAAAAAAAAAAACAACAACAAAATACACAAAAACAAAAAAAAAAAAAACCCACAATAACACCAACAAAAACACAACAAAACACCACTCTTATAATCCCCCAGGACCATATGGATTGCATCCTCATATTTTAAAAAGATGCTTATGTTTCAGTTTTCTAATCTAGACCCACTTTTTCTCATCATTTTCCAGATTCACTTTTGTGCTTGGGGATGTGCTGCTGTAATACCAAATATTCTAAAGGTCTCATTCACAGACCTGTAACTATAGACCTGTAAGCCTAACATCAGTGGTAGGGAAGATGCTGGAAACTTTGTTATGCGATCATATCTTATATTAGAATGTTGAAGTAATATATTATATTACACTGTTAGGGGATCATTATCCCTTATATCTTAATGGTGACGTATATTCCTTATATTAACACTGTATGTGGGATTATCCTTATACCTATGTGACGTAAATATCCTTATAGTACAACACTGCTAAAGGGATCATTATCCCTTAATATCTTAATGCTGACGTATATCCTTATATCCCTTTAAGATCATTCATCCCTTATTCTTACAGTGACGTAATAATCATTATATTACAACTGTAATGTTGGCATTATCCTTATATCCTAATTGTGACGTAATATCCTTATATTACAACTGTAAAGGGGATCATTACCCCTTCGTATCTTAATGGTGATGTAATATCATTTATATGACACTGTAAGGGGAATCATGATCATTATATCTTATGGTGAAGTAATTATCCTTATATTACACTGTAAAGGGGATCATTATCCCTTATATCGTAAATGGTGATGTATATCCTTATATGACACTGTGAGGGGATCATTACCCCTTATTCTTAATGGTGATGTGATATCCTTATATTACACTGTTGAGGGTCATTATCCCTTATATCTTAATGGTTGAGTATATCCTTATATTACACTGTAAGGATCATTATCCCTTAGATCTTAAATGGTGACTCATATCCTTATATTGCACTGTAAGGGGATCATTTCCCTTATATCTTAATGGTGATGTAATATCCTTAATATTACCCGTAGGGGATCATTACCCTTAATCTTAATGGTGATGTTAATATCCTTATATTACAAAACCTAGAGGGGATCATTATCCTTATATCTTAATGGTGAGTAATTCCTTATATTACACTGTAAGGGATCATTATCCCTTATCTTAATGGTGATGTATATCCTTATATTACACTGTCAAGGGGATCATTATCCCTTATACTTATGGTGATGTAATATCCTTATATTACACTGCTGTAAGGGGAATCTTATCCCTTATATCTTTATGGTCCCGTAATATCCTTAAATTACACTGTAAGGGATCATTATCCCTATATCTTAATGGTGACGTATATCCTTAATTACACTGTAAGGGACATTATCCCTTTATCTTAATGGTGATGTAATTCCTTTAGTACACTGTAAGGGGATCATTATCCCTTATATCTTAATGTGACGTAATTCCTTATATTACCTGTAGCGGATCATATCCCTATATCTTATGGTGGACGTATATCCTTATATTTACACTGTAAGGGGATCCATTATCCCTTATACCTATGGTGACGATAATAATCCTCATATTACACTGTAAGGGGATCATTATCCCTATATCTTAATGGGGACTTAATATCCTTATATTACACTGTAAGGGGATCATTAATCCCTTATATCTAATGGTGATGTAGATCCTTATATTACACTGTAAGGGGATCATTATCTTATATCTAATGGTGAACGTAATACCTTATATTTGCACTGTACGGGGCACATCCTATATACTAATATGGGACGAACGCTGGACCCATCTGTGCACCCCAGGTTGAATCCAGGGTGTGGCCGGGACCGTGGACCGGGCTGGACGTTGGTGTTTTGCACGTCTGTCTGTGTTTGTTATGAGGGGGGTTGGGCGGCATGGGGGGGGGTTGCTATTTATTTCTTATAATAAAATAAAATGGACTCCACGCAAAACGAACCAGCAAAGAGCCTGAACTTAACGATCCCATTATCTCACCAACAGCTCCATCTTGGCACCGTTTTCTCGTTGGCCGCGGAGGCTGATGATGGATCGGTGACGTTTATGTCAAGGAACGGCAGAGGATGATGTATAATGGAAAATGTCACAACGACAATGCCGTTTATGGTGATGTTGTTGGGACTGCTGGAGCCCAAACATTGATTTATTTTCTCCATTTGATTTTCGCAGCCCATGAGCAAAGTTTAATTTTCTTAGATTGTGGAGACCATTCCAAGATCGAGACAACAAGAAATAAAGAGGGAAGAATGGAAAGATCTGAGCTCCGGGGGAAGGAAGGTTTATTAAGTAAATTTCCTTATATTTACAGTGGGGATCATTATCCTTATAATACATGAGTGGTACCCAGAGTTCCCTGTAAACTCAGTCCTGTGTCCGTGTACCTTTATAATGTACACAGAACTCCTCAGTACTTCTAATATCCTTATAATTTAATTTACGTAAGGGGATACATTAGCCTATAATCATGCGTGGTACCCCAGAGTTCCCTGTAATAACTCAGTCTGTGGTCCTTGTACCTTTATATAGACATAGAACTCCTCAGTGACTCTCCATATCCGTATAATTTACAGTAGGGCTACATTATCCTTATAATACAGAGTGGTACCAGAGTTCCCTGTATACTCAGTCCCTTTGTCCTTGTACCTTTATAGACACAGAACTCCTCCGTAAACTTCTAATACCTTTAATTTACAGTAGGGTCCCTTATCCTTATATACATGAGTGGTACCCGAGTTCCCTGTATAACTCAGTCTGTGTCCTGTACCTTTAATATAGACACAGAACTCCTCAAGAGACTTCTAATATCCTTATATTTACGCGTAAGGAGACCTTATGCCTTATAATCATGGTGGTACCCAGAGTTTCCTGTATAACTCAGCCCGTGTCCTTGTACCTTTACATAGACACAGAACTCTCATGACTTCTAATATCCTTCATAATTTACTGTAGGGGATACATTATCCTTATAATCCTTAGTGGTACACCCGAGTTCCGTATAACTCAGTCTGGTGTCCTTGTACCTTAATCAGACACAGAACTCCTCAGGTGACTTCCTAATATCATTATAATTTTACAGTATGGGATAACATTATCCCTTATATACATGAGTGTACCCAGAAGTTACCTTTAACTCAGTCCTGTTTCCTTGTACCTTAGATGGACACAGAACTCCTCATGTGACTTCTAATCCTTATAATGTCTCAGTAAGGGATCATTTATCCCTATAATACCTTATGGTACCCAGAGTCCCCTGTTATACTCAGTTCCTGTGTCCTTGTACCTTATATAGACACAGAAACTCCTCAGTGACGTCTAATATCCTTATATTTACAGTAGGGGAATGACATTATCCTTATAAGACATGAAAGTGGTACCCAGAGTTCCCTGTAATAACTCGTCTGTGTCTTGTAACCTTTATATGACTAGAACCCTCAGTGACTTCAGAATCCTTTAATGTCAGTAGTTGATACATTATCCCTATAATACTGATTGGTACCCGATCCCCTTGTATACTCAGTCCTTATGTCCTTGTAACCTTTATATAGACACAGAACTCCTCATTGACTTCTAATTCCTTTATTTACAGTAGGGGATACATTATCCTATAATAACATGAGTGGGTACCCAGTTCCTGTATAACTCAGTATAACGCAGTCTGTTTTCCTTGTAACCTTTATATAGACCGACCCTCGTGACTTCTAATATCCTTATAATTTACAGTAGGGGATACATTATCCCTTATAATACATGATGGTACCCCGAGTTTCCCTGTAAACTCAGTCTTTGTCCTTGTCCCTTTATATAGAACACAGAACTCCTCATGACTTCCTATATCCTTATCATTTAACAGTAGGTGATACATATCCCTTATCAATACATGAGTGGTACCCAGAGTTTCCCTGTATAACTCAGTCTGTGTCCTGGACCTTTATATGACCAGAACTCCTCCAGTGACTTCTAATATCCTTATAATTTACAGTAGGGATACATTATCCCTTATAATACATGAGTGTACCCCAGTTTCCCCTTTATCACTCAGTCTGTGTCCTTGTACCTTTATAATAGACACAGAAAACTCCTCATTGGACTTCTAAATTCCTTATAATTTCGTAGGGATACATTATCCCTTATAATAAATTGTGGTAGCCCCGGTTCGCCTGTAATAACTCAGTTTGTGTCCTTGTACCTTTATATAGAACACAGAACCTCAGTGACTTCTACTATCCTTATAATTCTACAGTCGGGGAACATTATCCTTATAATACAACATGAGTGGTACCCATAGTTCCCTGTATACCTCAGCTGTGTCCTTGTACCTTTTTATATAGGACCATAACTCTCAGTGACTTCTAATATCCTTATAAGTTTACAGTAGTGATACATTAAATCCCTTAGAATACATGGTGGTACCCCAGAGTTTCCCTGTATACCTCAATCTTTGTCCTTGTACCTTTATATAGACACAGAACCATCAGTGCCTTCTATTATCCTTATAATTTACAGTAGGGATACATTATCCCTATAATACATAGTGGTTACCCGAGTTCCCCTGTATAACTCATCTGTGTCCTTGTACCTTATATGGACACAGAACCCCTCAGTGACTTCTAATAATCCTTAGAATGTACAGTAGGGATACCTTATCCCTTATAATACAGAGTGGGTACCCACCCCGATTTCCCTGTATACTCAATCTGTGTCCTTGCCTTTTATATTGACACAGAACCCTCAGTGACTTCTAATATCCTTATAGTTGCAGTAGGGGAACATTACCCTTATATACATGAGTGGTACCCAGAGCTTTCCCTGTATAACTCAGTCTGTGTCCTTGTAACCTTTATATCCACCCAGACTCCTCAGTGATTTCTAATATCCTTATAATTTACAGTAGGGGATACATTCCCTTATAATACATGAGTGGGACCCGAGTTCCCTGTATAACTCATTCTGTGTCCTTGTACCTTATATAGACACGAACTCCTCCGTGAACTTCTTATCCTTATAATTTTACGTTGGGGATACTTAATCCCTCCCTTAGAATACATGATGGTACCCAGAGTTCCCCTGTATAACTCAGTCTGGTGTCCTTGGTACCTTTAATACCACACAGAACTCCTCATTACTTCTAATATCCCTTTATAATTTACAGTAGGGGATACATTAGCCCATTATAATACATGAGGGGGGTGGGGAGGGGGAGTGGTACCCAGATGCCCTGTAGAACTCAGTCTGTGTCCTTGTACATTTATATACACACATAACTCCTCAGTGACTTCTAATCTCCTTATAATTTTACATTAGGGGATAACTTATCCCTATAGTTTTTATAATACATGAGTGGTACCCAGAGTTCCTGTATAACTCAGTCCTGTGTCCTTGTACCTTTATATAGACACCGAACTCCTCAGTGACTTCTAATATCCTTATAATTTTAACAGTAGGGGATACCTTACTCCCTTATATACATGAGTGGTCCCCAGAGTTTCCCTGTATACTCAGTCGTGTCCTTGTACCTATATAGACACAGAACTCCTCAGTAGACTTCTAATATCCCCATTTTTTATAATTTACAGTAGGGATACATTATCCCCTATCTACATGAGGTGTACCCAGCGTTCCCTGTATAAATATGTCAGTCTCTGTGTCCTTGTTAACCTTTAATAAATGGACACATAACCCCAGTGAACTTCTAACTTCCTTATAATTTACGTATGGGATACATTTCCCTTCTAATACATGAGTGGTACCCAGAGTTCCCTGTAACTCAGTCTGGGTCCTTTTACCTGTATATGGACACAGAACTCCTCAGTGAATTCTAATATCCTTATAATTTACAGTATGTGAATTACATTACCCTTATAAATAACTGAGTGGTACCCAGAGTTCCTGTATAACTCAGTCTGTGTCCTTGTACCTTTATATGAACACAGAACTCCTCAGTGACTTCTAATATCCTTCTAAAGTTACAGTAGGGGATACATTATCCCTTATATAATACATGGGGTGGTACCCAGAGTTTTCCTGTATACTCAGTCGGTCCTTGTCCTTTATATACAACCCAGAACTCCTCAGTGACTTCTAATTCCTTATAATTTACTTAGGGGGAAAACATTTCCCTATAATACAGAGTGGTACCTCAGAGTTCCTCTGTATAACTCAGTCTGTGTCCTTGTAACCTTTAATATAGACACAACTCCTCAGTGACTCTAATATCCTTTAATTTAACAGTAAGGGTATACATGATCCCTTATAATTACAGAGTGGTACCCAGAGTTCCCTGTAATAACTCATGTCTGTGTCCTTGTACCTTATATAGACACAGAACTCCCAGTGACTTCTAATATCCTATAATTTACAGTAGGGGATACTTAATCCCTTATAATACATATGGGTACCCAGAGTTTCCCTGTATAACTCAGTCGTGTCCCTGTACCTTTATATTGGACACATACCTCGCGTCGTGACTTCTAATATCCTTATAATTTACAGTAGGGGGATACATTATCCCTTATAAACATGAGTGGGTACCCAGAGTCCCTGTATAATCAGTCCTGTTCCTTGTACCTTTATATGGACACAGAACTCCTCAGTGACTTCTAATATCCTTATAATTTACAGAGGGTATACATTATCCCTTATAATACATGAGTGGTAACCCAGAGTTTTCTGTATAACTCAGTCCTGTGTCCTTGTACCTTTAGATAGACACAGAACTCCTCAGTGACTTCTAATTCCTTATAATGTACAGTATGGATTCATTATCCTTATAATAATGATGGTACCCAGAGTCCCCTGTAATAACTCAGTCTGTGTCCTTGTACCTTTATATGGACCAGAACCCCTCAGTACTCTAATACCTTATAGTTTGCAGTAGGGGATACATTAATCCCTTATAATACATGAGTGGTACCAGAGTTCCCTGTATAACTCAGTCCTGTGTCCTTGTACCTTTATATACCACACAGAACGCCTCATGACTTCTAATATCCTTAATAATTTAAAACAGTAGGGACTAATTATCCCTTATAATACATGAGTGGGACCCGAGTTCCCTGTATCACTTCAGTCCTGTGGTCCTTGTACCTTTATATAGACACATAACGTCCTCAGTGACTTCTAATACCTTATAATTTACAGTTGTGGGGATACATTATCCCTTATATACATGAGTGGTACCCAGAGTTCCCTGTATACTCAGTCTGTGGTCCCTTGTACCTTTATAATACAC
The DNA here is from genome assembly GCA_019447015.1 of Hymenochirus boettgeri. Taxonomy (NCBI): domain Eukaryota; kingdom Metazoa; phylum Chordata; class Amphibia; order Anura; family Pipidae; genus Hymenochirus; species Hymenochirus boettgeri. The sequence goes on from JAACNH010000027.1 coordinate 388,310, forward strand.
ACAGAACTTCCTCAGTGACTTCTAATATGGCGCTTATAATTTACAGTAGGGGATAACATTAATCCCCTTTAATACATGATGGTACCCAGAGGTCCCCTGTATAACTCAGTCTGTGTCCTTGTCCCTTTATATACCACAGACTCCTCAGTGACTCTATATCCTTATAATTTACATTAGGGGATACATTATCCTTATAATACATGGGAGTGGTACCCAGAGTTCCCTGTATAACTAAGAACTCAGTCTGTTTCCTTGTAACCATTTATATAGACCAGAACTTCCTCAGTGACTTCTAATTCCTTATAATTTACAGTAGGGTATACATTATCCCTTAAATACTGAGTTGTCCCAGAGTTTCCCCTGTATAATCCGTCTGTGTCCTTGTAACTTTATTATAGACAGAACTCCTCAGTGGACTATCTAATATCCTTATCCTTTACAGTAGGGGATTACATTATCCTTATAATACATGAGTTGGTTACCCAGAGTTCCCTGTATAACTCAGTCGTTCCTTGTACTCTTTATATAGACACGAACTCCTCAGTAACTTCTAATATCCTTATAATTTAAACATAGGGATCATTATCCTTATAATACATGAGTGTACCAGGTTCCTGTTACTCAGTCCTGTGTCCTTGTACCTTTATATAGATTTTTTATTAAAGTAAAAACTGCACAATTAAACATTATCGCCTTTCAAACATAAACAAGGCAGTCCAATTAATTCATTTGCAATGACTAGAATAACATAAAATCCATCCTCTTTCGTTCTTCCGAGTCTTTAAAACCCAAGATGATAAACAAATGTCAAAGTATAATCCATCTTGTTCGTGGTCATTTCATCATAATAAAGATAATAAATAGACGAGTCCATATGTTGACGCAATGAAACTAAAAAAACTATAAACCCAATGTTTACATTGACTTCGAGTTGCATTGTCATTCTCTGGCACATAAAACATAAACAAAATCAAACATTAAAAAATCAACACAGGCGAAACATATTTCCATTTTTTACGTTTTTACATTTTTTACAATTTCCTTTTCCTCAGAGGACGTAAGTCCTTATATAGAGCTTGACAGCTTTCTAAACGACTCGTCCTTCTGGGGGACAAAAGTCCGTCGGACACGAACTGCCATTGGTAACACCTTATAACTGAAATGATCAAGTCCATCGTTCCCTTCCCCCGTCCAGTGATGGTGAGCAATAGGACCCCATAGGCCTGTCCCCATCAAAGTGATGACAGGAATTTAAACATAAGGACCGTTTTGCTAACGCTAGTTTGCACATCTTTAGTAACAGGTGCAATCTTAACCAAGACGTGCTGTTTTTCCTTCTTCTACAGCACAGCCCATGGCAGTTCCTTGGACTCATAATTGAAGATACTTGCTTACCTCTCACAAACGCTTGCCCTGCAGGCTGATACCAGTTTAGATCAATCTTTTGGAGGGATTCCTATACATTAAGCCACTTTAGACTCGTCCTTCTAGGGTCTCCTTCACACAGTCCTTAGTAGCGAGATGAACAGTGAATATCCCTCTAACCCTCCCTATAATCTATATCCTTCCTGAGCTGAACTCAGTTTCGTCCATTCCATTCCCATCCGCCTTCAAAGCTTCAGTTGCAAGTTTGAGGTGCTGTGGGAGACGACCGGTTTTGCACCCCGAATCTCCCTCCCACTAATACCGCCATCTATTCCAGCCCCTTACCTGAGGCAATACCCAACTCTGATGTAATTTCCCCACAGCAAACCAATTTTCCCTTTGACCTATGTTACCGAGTTAAACTTAAGAACATGTGGCCAAGCAGCCACTGTACAAGGTCGTCCAACCCCCCCTCTTTCTGCTGTTTAAACATCCCTCTTTTCACACTGGGTTAAGTCTATTTCCCCAGACAAGCTGAAAGAAAAGACTATGGATCCCGGCGTATAAACCTTCTGGCAAAAGGGTTAACACAAGAACCCAAACAAAAATACCTGGAATCAGTTAGTTTTTAAGGAGCTTTTCCCTGTTTCCCTATAGGGACAGCCTTCCAAGACTTCCCTCCGCTGTACTTTGTATTTCCCACGTTCCAACTTCTCTCCCCAATTTAAACGGGCGTTTTCAGCCCCCCGAATTTCATCCCAAAATCTTAACACTGCGATGGGTCAGTTTGGGTAAATTCCGTAGCCTGACACTTGCTCACTGTCCCAACGTCCATAGAGCTTCCGACTTGTCCATGTTGACCTGAGACCGGAGGCCTCAGAGTAACTTCTGATAGTCTCAGTAAGCTCAGCTCTCTCTTTCCTCCCTGGGAAGAGAGATTAACCACCGTGACATCGTCCGCGGTAGCTCTGATCTGAAGGCTTGACAAGTGGGGATGGAAATTCCCCGAGACCCCCCCAAGCTGCACCCCTCCGCAAGAAAGGGGGTCCACAGCAAAACCATACAGCAGGGGGCTCAAAGGGCAACCCTGCCTCACCCCCGCCTCCACCCCAAAACTTTCACCTCGCCATCACCAATCCATTGCCAGTGGGAAGCTCACGGGCCCCCCGTATATAAAATCCGTACCATCAACAAACTCCCACTCCTCCCACTCCCCCGGAATGCCGTACTTTATCAAAAGTAGCCCATAGGTATTCATGGTCCACTCTCGTCAAAATGCTTTTTGCCCTGATCTGGGACCGGAGGTAGCAACCCAAATGAAGAGCTTTTGCATTTTTCTAATGCTTCTCTAATGATAGCGCAGCCCGAAATGCTCCTCCCTTTCATCACACACAACCGTGCAGAACTTGACTATCCGACAACAAAGTGCCTGATAATAAAATCAATCTAGAAAAATATCTTTGTGAGATTTTTCTGTCCGTATTAAGAGGGCCAATTGGCCTCCCAATTCTCATGTCTTAGGATCCTTCCCCTTCGATAACAGGACTAGAGAGATTCCCTCATGGAGGGAGGCACAAGCTCCTCCCAGGCAATCCTAAGACCTCCGCATGACAGGGGACAACTGATCTTTAATTTTAAATAAAACTCGGCCGTAATGACCATCTGGACCTGGTGACTTCTTTTTCTTTAGAACTTCCAATAGCAGCCCTGACCTCATCCTCAAACCTTTCCTGTATCACAGGATTAAAAAATCCAAATTATTCATCATCAGAAACTGGGGTTGTTTCCAAAAAGGCCTTCTCGTCTCCCTATCCAAAGCCTTTCCGCCCAAACAAGGCCGCATAGTACGACCCATGACACTCAAGATTCCCTCCCTAGTAGATTTTAAGTCCTGAGCGTCCACAAAGGCCTGTCACCAATTTCTTAACTACGAGTGCTTCCTTGCAGTTTAACAAGGGATCTGGGAGTGACCACATCCATAGTCTCTCTCCCGGACCAAAACATTGTAGCCGACTATACTGGAGCTTCTTATTCTGTGCTTTGCTGGCTATTTCCTCCTTATCCACCACCCTGTCTGGATAAGAGACTCTAGCCTTCTTGGGGGGGGGGGGGGAAGGGGGGGGTTAGGTATTTTTTATATTTTTTTCCCTCCCTTCGTACAGATAGCTTTTGGAAGAAGACCTGAATGTCTCCTGGCCTCCAAGAGGTCTCCTTGGCCTCCATCCCACCTCCCACCACAATTGACTGAATCGTGGGTAAAAATCTGCGCTCGCACTCACACCCCGAAGAGTGCTTCAAAGGAGCGTATCACCGACTCATCCTCCAGGGAAATCCACACTAAGCCGCCCCATAGTCCGTGCCTCTTTCTGGGACCATGGAACCCCCCACAGAAGGAGAGAGCCGATGGTCTGAAAATTCCTACTACAGATTCCCTCACCTCTTGTGACGACCTCACCAGCCCCTGTAAGACCCATGTCTATGCGCCACTTGTTGCCCCCTTATAAATGGTATGTTTGACGACCTCCGGTTGTTCTTAGTGGCCACATGACTAGGCCTGATGATCTCTGATGTTCTGCAACAGGACACCTCCACTTTATTAAGAGAACCAGTTTCATCACACTGCCTCAGACCCTATTAAGTCCCCATCAAAAACACGGAATTGATGTGAACAGGTAAGTTTAATTTCCTGTTAGCAGGCCCTTTCTCAGGTGAAAGACGTTTGGAACCAAGATGTTAAGATCTAACCTTTCCTTCCGCTCAAGGTACATCCAGTAATAAACACCTACCCACCTGAATCTCGAGGTCGATGTACTATCACATTTGCCCCCTTTGAAGAGGATACCCCACACCTCCGTAATATCTTCTGCTATTGACCAAACCGAAGGTCCACTGCGCCATTCGGATTGTAGCTTTGCGCAGATCAGAGCCTTCGTGGCAAGTTCCTCGTCCCTGAAGGACAATCACATCAAATCAGAGGATGCAAGTTTAATCAAAGCTCAAACGCGATTTTTACTTGCCTGATACTACACACATTCACAGTAGTAACACTTAATTTGTAACCCCGCCATTTTGTTTTTTTTTTTCGTTTTAGATTGTGTTTCCTCCCCTGAACTGTCACCAGGCGCTTAACTGGGCGTGGATGGCAAGAGGGTCCCCTCCCCTAACGGTATCAATCTCTTCCTCTCTCCTGTTGTTTTCTATTTGGGGTCTGGGTTTGTAGGTGGGCTAGAACCATCCTGTCCTCCTCAGCCTCCGACAACAAAGGTGAATTCAATCCTGCCTCTGGTCCTCCCTCTCCCTCCTCTCTAGCTCTTTTTCCTCCTCAACCCTCTAAAACCTTTACAAGCCACTAGGTTCATCTCGGATAGGACACCATATTTATTGGCGTATCCTGTAAAACTTTCTGTTTCACCCTTTTTGCCCTTTTATTTACTGTTTCCACCATCCTTTGGCTTGGGTTATTTCTCCTTGGCCTAGGAATGCTTTCCCCCTTTCTGAATTCCCACTGAGTAGATGTTTTCTAATATTGGCGTGTCACCTCCTGGGGATGCTGCCTACTTGTACCCTCACCATTTATGTTGGGGGGGGGGGGGGCACCATGGGGACCACGCCCTTTTTATTCTGCCTCCAAGTCATGGGACTGTGTTAATACATTGTGCCAACTTCTGGGCCCTTCGGTGCCTATGGCCAAACTACACACAAGTTACACTGACTTGTTGCCGTCGCTGACACAATGCCCCAACACACCCCACACATGGCACACCTGACACTGCAACACCCTCTAGCCAAGTGTGTGGCTGACCCACATTTATAACATTTCCTGGGTTGACCAACATAATAACATAGAACCCTTTCCTTACCATAAAAAAGAGAATTTGTTAAATGTTCTGGAACATTATCATGATGTTTTTAACTTTACCTTGGCATTCCAGCCCCCCGTCCCAATTCCGAACTTGTCCCTATATTTGTTCCAGAGGGACACTACAGTGCACTGTCTCCTGTAACCACACATGATGTTTCCGGTGGGATGGCTTTCATTCTTCAGGACAAGTGCCCTGTCTTGGTCGCCGGAGAGTGAACCGGAATGACCCGAATAGAATCCCAGAGGATCCGACCTTTTTATTTTTTCATAATTCTCCAGAATGCCTCCAACGTCCCCTGCATTTTGAAACTTACAAACATCGAACCCTTGTTGATTGTGTACCACCCCGGCAAGATTCTTACTAGGTGGGAACTTACAACATTTCAACACAAGTCCCTGACAATATAGTCCCTCCCCGGGGCTTTCTCTGGCCTCCCCCGTCCACATCACTTTAATCAACATTTCTCCTTTTAAAAACCTGCTCCAACCCGTGTCTAAACCTGCAAAAAGCACTCCGTTTCTCTCTCCCAGAACCCAGCACCAGCACATTATTCACACACTAGGAGGCCGGTTACTGGCCTGAGGACCTTTCATTTTCCCGCCACCGCCACCACAGGTGCCACCACCACCAACTCTCATCCGTGTTACCACCGCTTCTCCTTAACTCTCTCCATTCACTCTCTTCACCTTCCACACCTGCAGCACCCCCCCTCCACCCCCTCACTCCACCCCCCTCACATCCGGCTGGAACTGGAAAGTTGCTGTACTGGGTTTTTTCCCCCTGAATAAAGGTGGAACTCTTCCTCGGATCATATTGGGGGTTCTCTGTCCCTCTGATGTTCTGGTCTAAGTCCTCAGAGCTGAATCATTTGCGCCTTTTGATTTGGTGGCTTTCCTCCTGCTCCTGTTATGGTCGGTCTTTTCCCCGTACTCTCTGACGTCATCATGTCACTGGATGGCACCGCACCGCTGTGTTCTGTACGGTACCGTCCCCTTTAATTAGCCTGCATTCTGCTGAACCTCTCCTTATTCTCGTAAACCTCAGCCCTCCAGGGCCCAGTTCTTTATTAGAGCCACTCGATCTCATCTTCTATCTGTTTTTTGCTCTGTGTTTATGGCGATAGCGCGGTCTTGGATTATTTCTGTCTCCCTTTCCCTTTTAAACAGAGCCCATGTCCTTCCCTTGCATCGCTTGGTTCCCTTCTTCCACCACCAACCTGCGCTTGTATAACGGGAACCCAGACGCTGTCACCGCAGCCGCAATCCTGTTGCTTAGGCTGGAACTGACATGAGTTTTACTTCCCCTTGAACTGTCCCCCTTTAAATCTCTTAACCATTGCCGTGCCTTCCTCCCCTCAGTCCTCATTACCGGCATTAGGATCTGTCGGGGGCTTTCATTGCCTTTACCTCCCCAGTGCTATTTGCTGTGCGATTCCTAACACAACAGGATCCTAAGGTAGGCCGCAAGCCTGGGACTCATTTCCACCCGGGGCCCAGAACCTACAGGGCCTTTTGGCACCCTTAAAGGGGTTTTTTGCCCGCCCCCCTCCACATGCTGCCCGGGCTTAACCTTTGGCTCTGGGGGGTCCCGGGTCCATTTCCTTCCTCTGTTCCAGGGTTTTTCCAGGAGCCTTCGTTCCTTCTCCACTGCCGTGAGGGCCACAGACGCCCGTGTATTGCTGGACGAGAACCGCCCGGGGCCACTGGATTTACCTTCATAGGCCAGAACACTTCTCAATCCTCATCCCACCGCAGCTCTTCCCTCGGGTTTTGGCAACCAAGCTTTCCCCTTGCACTGCATGGTAGGCCCAGAAGCCTGGGGCTGGCGTTTTCTGCTGTCCCTTCCCAGGCCCCACTGAGCCTGGGCTAAGACTAGCCATGGGAAAACTCCCCCCCAAAAATACAATCACCACACAACCTGTCCTGATACGTTCACAAAACAGAAAATAAACGCAATAAACTCCCCCCCGATTGGTGGCAGAAACCAACAAATCCACCGATATACAGAGAGAGAACTAAACAGTGGTACCCAGAGTTCCCTGTATAACTCAGTCCTGTTTCCTGTACCTTTAATAACACCCAGAACTCCTCAGTGGACTTCTATACTATCCTTATAATTAACAGTAGGGAATACATTATCCCCTATAAATACATGAGTGTTACCCATCTTTCCCTGTATAACCTCAGTCGTGTCTTGTACCTTTATATCCCACAGAACCCCTCATTGCTTCTAATTCCTTATAATTTACATTAGGGATAACATTATCCTCTTATTCATGATGGTACCCAGACGTTTCCCTGTATAACTCAGTTCTGTGTCCTTGTAACCTTTATATAGACCCAGAACGCCTCATTGACTTCTAATTCCTTATAAATTTACAGTAGGGTAATACATTATCCCTTATAATACATGAGTGGTTACCAGAGTTCCCTGTATAACTCAGTCTGTGTTCCTTGTACCTTTATATAGACAAGAACTCCTCATTGACTTCTAATATCCTTATAATTACATGTAAGGGGAACTTATCCTATAATACATGATGGTACTGAGTGGTACCCAGAGTTCCCTGTAGACTCTCCTGTGTCCTTGTACCTTTATATAGACACAGAACTCCTCAGTGACTTCTAATATCCTTAGAATTTACAGTAGGGATACATTATCCTTATAATACATGAGTGGTAACCCGAGTTCCCTGTATAACTCAGTCTGTGTCCTTGTACCTTATATAGACACAGAACTCCTCAGTTGACTTCTAATATCCTTATATTTACAGTAGGGATACATTATCCTTATAATACATGATTGGTACCCAGAGTTCCCTGTATAACCTCAGCTGTTCCTGTGTACCTTTAATAGACACAGAACTCCTCAGTGACTTCTAATATCCTTATAATTTACTAGTAGGGGATACATTATCCCTTATAATAACTGAGTGGTACCCGAGTTTCCCTGTATAACTCATCTCTGTCCTTGTACCTTTATATAGACACAGAACTCCTCAGTGACTTCTAATATCCTTATAATTTACAGTAGGGAATACATTATCCCTTATAATACATGAGTGGTACCCAGAGTTCCCTGTATAACTCAGTCTGTGTCCTTGTACCTTTATATGGACCACAGAACTCCTCAGTGACTTCTAATATCCTTATAATTTACAGTAGGGGATACATTATCCCTTATAATACACGATGGTACCCAGAGTTCCCTGTATAACTCAGTCTGTGTCCTTGTACCTTTATATAGACACAGAACTCCTCAGTGACTTCTAATATCCTTATAATTTACAGTAGGGGATACATTATCCTTATAATACATGAGTGTACCCCAAGTTCCCTGTATAACTCAGTCTGTGTCCTTGTACCTTTATTAGACACAGAACTCCTCAGTGACTTCTAATATCCTTTATTTACAGTAGGGGATACATTATCCCTTATAATACATGAGTGGTACCCAGAGTCTCCCTGTATAACTCAGCTCTGTGTCCTTGTACCTTTATATGACACAGAACTCCTCAGTGACTTCTAATATCCTTATATTTACAGTAGGGGATACATTATCCTTATAATACATGAGTGGTACCCAGAGTTCCCTGTAAACTCAGTCTAGTTGTGTCCTTGTACCTTTATATAGACACAGAACTCCTCAGTGACTTCTAATATCCTTATAATTTACAGTAGGGGATACATTATCCCTTATAATACATGAGTGGTACCCAGAGTTCCCTGTATAACTCAGTCTGTGTCCTTGTACCTTTATATAGACACAGAACTCCTCAGTGACTTCTAATATCCTTATAATTTACAGTAGGGATACATTATCCCTTATAATACATGAGTGGTACCCAGAGTTCCCTGTATAACTCAGTCTGTGTCCTTGTACCTTTATATAGCACAGAACTCCTCAGTGACTTCTAATATCCTTATAATTTACAGTAGGGGATACATTATCCCTTATAATACATGATGGTACCCAGAGTTCCCTGTAAAACTCAGTCTGTGTCCTTGTACCTTTATAAGACACAGAACTCCTCAGTGACTTCTAATATCCTTATAATTTACAGTAGGGGATACATTATCCCTTATAATACATGAGTGGTACCCAGAGTTCCCTGTATAACTCAGTCTGTGTCCTTGTACCTTTATAGACACAGAACTCCTCGTGACTTCTATATATCCTTATAATTTACAGTAGGGGATACATTATCCTTATAATACATGAGTGGTACCCAGAGTTCCCTGTAAACTCAGTCTGTGTCCTTGTACCTTTATATAGACACAGAACTCCTCAGTGACTTCTATATCCTTATAATTTACAGTAGGGGATACATTATCCCTTATAATACATGAGTGTGACCCCAGAGTTCCCTGTATAACTCAGTCTGTGTCCTTGTACCTTTATATAGACACAGAACTCCTCAGTGACTTCTAATATCCTTATAATTTACAGTAGGGGATACATTATCCCTTATAATCAATGAGTGGTACCCAGAGTTCCCTGTATAACTCAGTCTGTGTCCTTGTACCTTTATATGGACACAGAACCCCTCAGTGACTTCTAATATCCTTATAATTTACAGTAGGGGATACATTATCCTATAATACATGAGTGGTACCCAGAGTTCCCTGTATAACTCATCTGTGTCCTTGTACCTTTATATGACACAGAACTCCTCAGTGACTTCTAATATCCTTATAATTTACAGTAGGGGATACATTATCCCTTATAATACATGATGGTACCCAGAGTTCCCTGTATAACTCAGTCTGTTCCTTGTACCTTTATATACCACAGAACTCCTCAGTGATTCTAATATCCTTATAATTTACAGTAGGGGATACATTATCCCTTATAATACATGAGTGGTACCCAGAGTTCCCTGTATAACTCAGTCTGTGTCCTTGTACCTTTATATAGACACAGAACTCCTCAGTGACTTCTAATATCCTTATAATTTACAGTAGGGGTACATTATCCCTTATAATACATGAGTGGTACCCAGAGTTCCCTGTATAACTCAGTCTGTGTCCTTGTACCTTTATATACACAGAACTACTCCTCAGTGACTTCTAATATCCTTAAATTTACAGTGGGGATACATTATCCCTTATAATACAGAGGTACCCAGAGTTCCCTGTATAAACTCAGTCTGTGTCCTTGTACCTTTATATACACCAACTCCCTCAGTGACTTCTAATATCCTTATAATTTACTAGGGGATACATTATCCCTTATAATACATGAGTGGTACCCAGAGTTCCCTGTATAACTCAGTCTGTGTCCTTGTACCTTTATTAGACACAGAACTCCTCAGTGACTTCTAATATCCTTATAATTTACAGTAGGGATACATTATCCCTTATAATACATGAGTGGTACCCAGAGTTCCCTGTATACTCAGTCTGTTCCTTGTACCTTTATATAGACACAGAACTCCTCAGTGACTTCTAATATCCTTATAATTTACAGTAGGGGATCACTTATCCCTTATAATACATGAGTGGTACCCAGAGTTCCCTGTATAACCAGTCCTGTGTCCTTGTACCTTTATATGACACAGAACTCCTCAGTGACTTCTAATATCCTTATAATTTACAGTAGGGGATACATTATCCCTTAATACAATGAGTGGTACCCAGAGTTCCCTGTATAACTCAGTCTGTGTCCTTGTCCCTTTATATGACACAGAACTCCTCAGTGACTTCTAATATCCTTATAATTTACAGTAGGGGATACATTATCCTTATAATACATGAGTGGTACCCAGAGTTCCCTGTATAACTCAGTCTGTGTCCTTGTACCTTTATATAACACAGAACTCCTCAGTGACTTCTAATATCCTTATAATTTACAGTAGGGGATACATTATCCCTTATAATACATGAGTGGTACCCAGAGTTCCCTGTATAACTCAGTCTGTGTCCTTGTACCTTTATATAGACACAGAACTCCTCAGTGACTTCTAATATCCTTATAATTACATAGGGGATACATTATCCTTATAATACATGAGTGGTACCCAAGTTCCCTGTATAACTCAGTCTGTGTCCTTGTACCTTTATATAGACACAGAACTCCTCAGTGACTTCTAATATCCTTATAATTTACAGTAGGGGATACATTATCCCTTATAATCCATGAGTGGTACCCCAGAGTCCCCTGTATAACTCAGTCTGTGTCCTTGTACCTTATATAGACACAGAACTCCTCAGTGACTTCTAATATCCTTATAATTTACAGAGGGGATACATTATCCCTTATAATACATGAGTGGTACCCAGTTCCCTGTATAACTCAGTCCTGTGTCCTTGTACCTTTATATAGACACAGAACTCCTCAGTGACTTCTAATATCCTTATAATTTACAGTAGGGGATACATTATCCCTTATAATACATGAGTGGTACCCAGAGTTCCCTGTATAACCCAGTCTGTGTCCTTGTACCTTTATATGGACACAGAACTCCTCAGTGACTTCTAATATCCTTATAATTTACAGTAGGGGATACATTATCCCTTATAATACATGAGTGGTACCCAGAGTTCCCTGTATAAACTCAGTCTGTGTCCTTGTACCTTTATATAGACACGAACTCCTCAGTGACTTCTAATATCCTTATAATTACAGTAGGGGTACATTATCCCTTTATAATACATGAGTGGTACCCAGAGTTCCCTGTATAACTCATCTGTGTCCTTGTACCTTTATATAGACACAGAACTCCTCAGTGACTTCTAATATCCTTATAATTTACAGTAGGGGATACATTATCCTTATAATACATGAGTGGTACCCAGAGTTCCCTGTATAACTCAGTCTGTGTCCTTGTACCTTTATAACACAGAACTCCTCCGTGACTTCTAATATCCTTATAATTTACAGTAGGGGATACATTATCCTTATAATACATGAGTGGTACCCAGAGTTCCCTGTATAACTCAGTCTGTGTCCTTGTACCTTTATATAGACACAGAACTCCTCAGTGACTTCTAATATCCTTATAATTTACAGTAGGGATACATTATCCCTTATAATACATGAGTGGTACCCGAGTTCCCTGTTAACTCAGTCTGTGTCCTTGTACCTTTATATACACGACCAAACTCCTCAGTGACTTCTAATATCCTTATAATTTACAGTAGGGGATACATTATCCCTTATAATCATGAGTGGTACCCAGAGTTCCCTGTATAACTCAGTCTGTGTCCTTGTACCTTTATATACACAGAACTCCTCGTGACTTCTAATATCCTTATAATTTACATAGGGGATACATTATCCCTTATAATACATGAGTGGTACCCAGAGTTTCCCTGTATAACTCAGTCTGTCCTGTCCTGTACCTTTATAGAGACACAGAACTCCTCAGTGACTTCTAATATCCTTATAATTTACAGTAGGGATACATTAATCCCTTATAATACATGAGTGGTACCCCGAGTTCCTTATAACCCGTCTGTGTCCTTGTACCTTTATATAGACACAGAACTCCTCAGTGACTTCTAATATCCTATAATTTACAGTAGGGGATACATTATCCCTTATAATACATGAGTGGTACCCAGAGTTCCCTGTAATACCTCATCTGTGTCCTTGTACCTTTATATGGACACAGAACTCCTCAGTGACTTCTAATATCCTTATAATTTACAGTAGGGGATACATTATCCCTTATAATACATGATGGTACCCAGAAGTTCCTGTATACACTCAGTCTGTGTCCTTGTACCTTTATATGACACAGAACTCCTCAGTGACTTCTATATCCTTATAATTTACAGTAGGGGATACATTATCCCTTATAATACATGATGTGGTACCCGAGTTCCCTGTATAACTCAGTCTGTGTCCTTGTACCTTTATTAGACACAGAACTCCTCAGACTTCTTTAATCTCCTTATAATTTACAGTAGGGATACATTATCCCTTATAATACATGAGTGGACCCAAGTTCCCTGTATAACTCAGTCTGTGTCCTTGTACCTTTATATGACACAGAACTCCTCAGTGACTTCTAATATCCTTATATTATTTACAGTAGGGGATAACATTATCCCTTATAATACATGAGTGGTACCCAGAGTTCCCTGTATAACTCAGTCTGTGTCCTTGTACCTTATATAACACAGAACTCCTCATGACTTCTAATATCCTTATAATTTACATGTAGGGGATACATTATCCCTTAATATACATGAGGGTACCCAGAGTTCCCTGTATAACTCAGTCTGTGTCCTTGTACCTTTATATAGACACAGAACTCCTCAGTGACTTCTAATATCCTATAATTTACAGTAGGGGATCAAATACCCTTATAATACATGAGTGGTACCCAGAGTTCCCTGTATAACTCAGTCTGTGTCCTTGTACCTTTATATAACACAGAACTCCTCAGTGACTTCTAATATCCTTATAATTTACAGTAGGGGATACATTATCCCTATAATACATGAGTGGTACCCAGAGTTCCCTGTATAACTCAGTCTGTGTGTCCTTGTACCTTTATATGGACACAGAACTCCCAGTGACTTCTAATATCCTTATAATTTCAGTAGGGATACATTATCCCTATAATACATGAGTGTTACCCAAGTTCCCTGTATAACTCAGTCTGGTCCTTGTACCTTTAAATGACACAGAACTCCTCATGACTTCTAATATCCTTATAATTTACAGTAGGGAAACATTATCCCTTAAATACATGAGTGGTACCCAGAGTTTCCCTGTATACCTCAGTCTGTGTCCTTGTAACCTTTATATAGACACAGAACTCCTCATTGACTTCTAATATCCTTATAATGTTACAGTAGGGGATTACATTATCCCTTATAATACATGAGTGGTACCCAGATCCCCTGTATAACTCAGTCTGTGTCCTTGTACCTTTATATGGACACAGAACCCCTCAGTGACTTCTAATATCCTTATAGTTGTCAGTAGGGGATACATTATCCCTTATAATACATGAGTGGTACCAGAGTTCCCTGTATAACTCATTCTGTGTCCTTGTACCTTTATATACACACGAACTCCTCAGTGACTTCTAATATCCTTATAATTTACAGTAGGGATACATTATCCCTTATAATACATGAGTGGACCCAGAGTTCCCTGTATAACTCATTCTGTGTCCTTGTACCTTTATATAGACACATAACTCCTCAGTGACTTCTAATATCCTTATAATTTACATAGGGGATACATTATCCCTTATAATACATGAGTGGTACCCAGAGTTTCCCTGTATAACTCAGTCTGTGTCCTGTAACCTTTATATACACAGAACTCCTCAGTGACTTCTAATTCCTTATAATTTACAGTAGGGTATACATTATCCTTATAATACATGAGTGGTACCCCAGAGTTCCCTGTATAACTCAGTCTGTGTCCTTGTACCTTTAGATACACAGAACTCCTCAGTGACTTCTAATATCCTTAAATTACTAGGGATACATTATCCTTATAATCATGAGTGGTACCCAGAGTTCCCTGTATACCTCAGTCTGTGTCTTGTACCTTTATAATAGACACAGAACTCCTCAGTGACTTCTAATATCCTTTTAATTTACAGTAGGGTATCCATTATCCCTTATAATACATTAGTGGTACCCAGAGTCCCTGTATAACTCAGTCTGTGTCCTTGTACCTTTATATAGACATAGAACGCCTCAGTGACTTCTAATTCCTTATAATTTACAGTAGGGGATACATTATCCTTATAACACGAAGTGGTACCAGAGTTCCTGTATAACTCAGTCCTGTGTCCTTTGTACCTTATATACACAGAACTCCTCAGTAGACTTCTAATATCCTTATAATTTACAGTAGGGGATACTTATCCCTTATAATCATGAGTGTACCCAGAGTTCCCTGTATAACTCAGTCTGTGTCCTTGTACCTTTATTAGACCCAGAACTCCTCAGACTTCTAATATCCTTATAATTTACAGTAGGGATCATTATGCCTTATAATACATGAGTGGTACCCAGAGTTCCCTGTATAACCAGCCTGTGTCCTTGTACCTTTACATAGACCACCGAACTCCTCAGTGACTTCCTAATATCCTTATAATTTACTGTAGGGGATACATTATCCCTTATAATACATGAGTGGTACCCGAGTTCCCTGTTATAACTCAGTCTGTGTCCTTGTACCTATATAGCACAGAACTCCTCATGACTTCTAATATCCTTATAATTTTACAGTAGGGGATACATTATCCCTTATAATACATGAGTGGTACCCAGAGTTCCCTGTATAACTCATCTGTGGTCCTTGTACCTTTATATGGCACAGAACTCCTCCGTGCTTCTATATTCCTTATAATGTTACAGTAGGGGATACATTATCCCTTTAATACATGATGGTAACCCAGAGTCCCCTGTATAACTCATCTGTGTCCTTGTCCTTTATATACACACGAACTCCTCATTGACTTCTAATATCCTTATAATTACAGTAGGGGATACTTATCCTTATATACATGAGTGGTACCCAGAGTTCCCTGTATAACTCAGTCTGTTATCCTTGTACCTTTATATAGACATAAACTCTCAGTGACTTCTAATATCCTTATAATGTACAGTAGGGGATCCATTATCCATTAATACATGAGTGGGTACCCGAAGTCTCCCTGATAACTCAGTCTTTGTCCTTGTCCTTTATATAGACACAGAACTCCTCAGTGACTCTTCTAATATCCTTATAATTTACAGTAGGGGATCATTATCCTTATAATACATGAGTGGTACCCGAGTTCCCTGTATCTCAGTATAACTCGTCTGTGTCCTTGTACTTTAATACACACAAATCCTCAGTGACTTCTAATATCCTTATAATTTACATTAGGGACATTATCCCTTATAATACATGAGTGGTACCCAGAGTTCCTGTATAACTCTCTGTGTCCTTTACCTTTATTAGACACAGAACCCCTCGTGACTTCTAATATCCTTATAATTTCAGTAGGGTATACATTATCCCTTATAATACATGAGTGGTACCCAGAGTTCCCTGTATAACTCAGTCTGTGTCCTTGTACCTTTATATAGACACAGAACTCCTCAGTGACTTCTAATATCCTTATAATTTCCAGTAGGGGATCATATCCCTATAATACATGAGTGGTACCCAGAGTTCCCTGTATAACTCAGTCTGTGTCCTGTACCTTTAATGGACACAGAACCTCCTCAGTGATTCTAATACCTTATAATTACAGTAGGGATACATTATCCCTTATAATACATGAGTGGTACCCAGAGTTCCCTGTATAACTCAGTCTGTGTCCTTGTACCTTTATATGACCCAGAACTCCTCAGTGACTTCTATATCCTTATAATTACAGTAGGGTATACATTTCCCTTATATAATGAGTGGTACCCCGATTTCCTGTATAACTCAGTCTGTGTCCTTGTACCTTTATTAGACACAGAACTCCTCAGTGACTTTCTATATCCTTATAATGTACACGTAGGGGATACATTATCCCTTATAATCATGAGTGGTACCCAGTCCCCTGTATAACCTCGTCTGTGTCCTGTACCTTTTATGGACACAGAACCCCTCAGTGACTTCTAATATCCTTAGTTTGCAGTAGGGGAGACATTATCCCTTATAATACATGAGTGGTACCCAGAGTTCCCTGTATAACTCAGTCTGTGTCCTTGTACCTTTATATACACACAAACTCCTCAGTGACTTCTAATATCCTTTATAATTTACAGTAGGGATACATTATCCCTATAATACATGAGTGACCCAGAGTTCCCTGTATAACTCAGTCTGTGTCCTTGTAACCTTTATATAGACCAGAACTCCTCGTGACTTCTAATATCCTTATAATTTACAGTAGGGGATAAAAAATAGCACCTTATTTTTAATATATTTTTTTATTTTATAAATATTTTTATTTTTTATAAAACATAGAAACATTATTCCTATAATACATGAGTGGTACCCAGAGTTCCCTGTATAACTCAGTCTGTGTCCTTGACCTTTATATGACACAGAACTCCTCAGTGACTTCTAATATCCTTATTTTACAGTAGGGGATACATTATCCTTATAATACATGAGTGGTACCCAGAGTTCCCTGTATAACTCAGTCTGTGTCCTTGTACCTTTATATGGACACAGAACTCCTCAGTGACTTCTAATATCCTTATAATTTACAGTAGGATACAGTAGTCCCTTATAATACATGAGTGGTACCACAGAGTTTCCTGTATAAACTCAGTCTGTGTCCTTGTACCTTTATAATAGGACACGAACTCCTCATGACTTCTAATATCTTATAATGTTACAGTAGGGATCATTATCCTTATAATACATGAGTGGTACCCGAGTCCCTGTATAACTCAGTCTGTGTCCTTGTACCTTATATGACACAGAACCCCTCATGACTTCTAATATCCTTATAGTTTCAGTAGGGGATACATTATCCTTAAATAGCATTGGTACGCAGAGTTCCCTGTATAACTCAGTCTGTGTCCTTGTACCTTTATATACACACAGAACTCCCTCAGTGACTTCTACTATCCTTATAATTTACAGTAGGGGATACATTATCCCTTATAATACATGAGTGGGACCCAAGTTCCCTGTAGATACCAGTCTGTGTCCTTGTACCTTTATATAGCACAGAACTCCTCAGTGATTTTCTAAGATCCTTATAATTTACAGTGGGATCAAATCCTTATAATACATTAGTGGTACCCAGATTCCCTGTATAACTCAGTCTGTGTCCTTGTACCTTTATATACACCAAGAACTCCTCATGTGACTTCTAATATCTTATAATTTACAGTAGGGATACATTATCCCTTATAATACTGAGTGGTACCCAGAGTTCCCTGTATAAACTCAGTCTGTGTCCTTGTACCTTTATATACAGACACAGAACTCCTCAGTGACTTCTAATAACCTTATAATTTACATAGGGGATACATTATCCCTTATAATTACATGAGTGGTACCCAGAGTTCCCTTATAACCAGTCTGTGTCCTTGTACCTTTATATAGACACAGAACTCCTCAGTGACTTCTAATATCCTATAATTTACAGTAGGATACATTATCCCTTATATACATGAGTGGTACCCAAGTTCCCTGTATAACTCAGTCTGTGTCCTTGTACCTTTATATAGACACAGAACTCCTCAGTGACTTCTAATATCCTTATAATTTACAGTAGGGGATCACATTATCCCTTATAATACATGAGTGGTACCCAGAGTTCCCTGTATAACTCAGTCGTGTCCTTGTTACCTTTATATGACACAAGAAACTCCTCAGTGACTTCTAATACTCTTATATTTCAGTAGGGATCTTATCCCTTATAATACAGAGTGTCCACCAGATTCCCTGTATAACTCATTCTGTGTCCTTGTACCTTTATAAGGACACAGAACCCTCAGTGATTCTAATATCCTTATAAGTACAGTAGGGATACTTATCCCTTATAATACATGAGTGGTACCCAGAGTTCCCTGTATAACTCAGTCTGTGTCCTTGACCTTTAATGACACAGAACTCCTCAGGACTTCTAATATCCTTAATATTTACAGTGAGGGATACTTATCCCTTATAATACATGAGTGGTACCCAGAGTTCCCTGTATAACTCAGTCTGTGTCCTTGTACCTTTTATGGACACAGAACTCCTCAGTGACTTCTAATATCCTTATAATTTACAGTAGGGGATACATTATCCCATTATATACCTGATGTTACCCAGAGTTCCCTGTATACGCAGTACTGTGTCCTTTGTACCTTTATATGACACCAGAACGCCTCAGTGATTCTAATATCCTTATAATTTACAATTAGGGGATACATTATCCCTTATAATACTTGAGTGGTACCCAGAGTTCCCTGTATAACTCAGTCTGTGTCCCTTGTACCTTTTATATCAGCAAACTCCTCAGTGACTTCCTAATATCCTTATAATTTACAGTAGGGGATCATTATCCTTATAATACATGAGTGGGTACCCAGAGTCCCCTGTTATAACTCATGTCTTGTGTCCTTGTACCTTATATGACACAGAACTCCTCAGTACTTCTAATATCGCTTATAATTTACAGTAGGGGATACATATCCTTATAATAACTGCAGTGGTACCCAGAGTTCCCCTGTATAACTCGTCGGGTCCTTGTACCTTTATATAGACACAGAACTCCTCAGTGACTTCTAATATCCTTATAATTTACAGTAGGGGATACATTATCCTATAATACATGAGTGGTACCCAGAGTCCCTGTATAACTCAGTCTGTGTCCTTGTACCTTTATATAGACACAGAACTCCTCAGTACTTCTAATATCCTTATAATTTACAGTAGGGGATACATTTATCCTTATAATACTGAGTGTACCCAGAGTTCCCTGTATAACTCAGTCTGGGTCCTTGTACCTTTATATGACACAGAACTCCTCAGGACTTCTAATATCCTATAATTTACAGTAGGGGATACATTCCTTATATACATGAGTGGTACCCAGAGTTCCCTGTATAACTCAGTCTGTGTCCTTGTAACCTTTAATAGACACAGAACTCCTCGTGACTTCTAATATCCTTATAATTTACAGTAGGGGATACATTATCCCTTATAATACATGAGTGGTACCACGATGTTCCTGTATAACTCAGTCTGTGCCTTGTACCTTTATATAGACACCGAACCCTCAGTGACTCTAATATCCGTATAATTACAGTAGGGATCATTATCCTTATAATACATAGTGGTACCACCAGAGTTCCCTGTACATCAGTCTGTGTCCTTGTACCTTTATATAGCACAAACTCCTCGTGACTTCTAAATATCCTTATATACAGTAGGATACATCCTTTATAATACTGAATGTGGTACCCCAGAGTCTCCCTGTATACTCAGTCTGTGTCCTTGTCACCTTTATATAGACACAGAACTCCTCAGTGACTTCAATATCCTTATAATTTACAGTAGGGTCCATTACCCTTATAATACATGAGTGGTACCCAGAGTTCCCTGTATAACCATCTGTGTCCTTGTACCTTTGATATTACATAGACCATCCTCAGTGACTTCTAATATCCTTTATGTACAGTAGGGGATACATTATCCCTTATAATACAGAGTGTACCCAAGTCCCCCGTTATACTCATCTGTGTCCTGTACCTTATAATACACAGAACCCTCGGACTTCTAATATCCTTATAATTTACAGTAAGGGATACATTTCCTTATAATCCTGATGGTACCGAGTTTCCCTGTATAACTCAGTACTCCGTCTTGTCCTGTACCTTTATATAGACACAGAACTCCTCAGTGACTTCTAATATCCTTAATACTTTACAGTAGGGGATACATTATCCCTATAATACATGAGTGGTACCCAGAGTTCCCTGTATACTCAGTCTGTGTCCTTGTACTTTTATATAGACACATGAACTCCTCAGTGACCTTCTAATATCCTTATAATTTGAACAGTAGTGGTACATTATCCCTTATAAACTGAGTGGTACCAGGTTCCCTGTATAACTCAGTCTGTGTCCTTGTACCTTTATATAGACACAGAACTCCTCAGTGACTTCTATATCCTTATATTTACAGTAGGGGAAACATTTCCTTATAATACATGATTGGTACCCCGAGTTCCTGTATAACTCAGTCTGTGTCCTGTACCTTTATATAGACACAGAACCCCTCCTGACTCTTAATATCCTTATAATTTACTGTAGGGGATACATTATCCTTATAATACATGAGTGTACCCCGAAGTTTTCCTGTATAACTCAGTTGTGTCCTTGTACCTTTATATACAGCACGAACTCCTCAGACTTCTAATATCCCTTATATTTACAGTAGGGGATACATTATCCTTATAATACATGAGTGGTACCCAGAGTTCCCTGTATAACTCAGTCTGTGTCCTTGTACCTTTAATAGACACAGAACTCCTCAGTGACTTCTAATATCCTTATAATTTACAGTAGGGGATACATTATCCCTTATAATACATGATGTGGTACCCAGAGCTTCCTGTATAAACTCAGTCCTGTGTCCTTTACCTTATATGGAAACAGACACCCTCAGTGACTTCTAATATCCTTATAATTTACAGTAGGGATACTTATCCCTTATATACATGGGTGGTATGTATTTCTATATAATCCATTCTACAGAACTAAGTCCGTCCTTGACATTATAATCTTAGGAGAAGCAGCGAGCTGTTTGGTTTGGAGATTATTTTATCTCAACTGCAATTTATTCCCTGGAGAGAATAATATCAACCGAACGTTATAGCCACACGGGAACATATCCGTACTATACTGGGCACCGCAGGGGTAGAATCCTGAACTTGGTTAATGGTAAGTAAGACAGAAGTTGAAAAAAAAAAAAAACTGGTTGTTTCTAAATCAGAATATTTCCATTTTCACAAAATCTTGCCCCAAATCTTCCATTAACAAAGATTCACGCGATCGCGACACTCGTTTGATATTACTAAACATTAATTATCTTCCAAGAAATTAAAAACTATTACATAAAAAATGTCCATTTCTTCATTTCTCATTAACATGCAAAAAGTGACTCAGCAATAAACAGGAACGTGGGAGGGCAGAGACAGAAGAAAGGAGGAAATTCGGGAATTCACCACGCGGAAAAAAAAGAGAAACAAAAATCTTAAAGTGAAAATTCCTCCAAAGTCTCATAGCCATGAAAATCATCCAAATCAATAGCATAATAAATAATAATAAAAAGCTTCTTTCGATCATATTATATTTATATTGAATAAATTCTCTTTTATATACAATTTACACAAACCATTTGTTTAATTCGCGGTCATTATCCGGTGATTTGGATTAAATATCGTAAAAAATAAAACTATTTTAAAAGCCCCACTAGGTCCTGATGTATATTTGGGCAGTGGAGACCTTTATTTAGAATTGGAGTCTGTGCCGGACATATAATTGGATGTAATGTTCATGAGGATAGTAAAGATGGGGGATGTGGACAGAAGCAATTTTCTGTTGTAGCCGAAAATAAAGGGGTTGGGATTTCCTGCTGAATCAAATTCGCCAAGTTTGCACTTGAAATTCCTCAGTGTCCAGCGAACATCAGTACAACCACGCGTGCTTGTCCTGGCTGCGTGTCTCCTCTGACGGGATATATTTCATATGGGGAATCTTCATTCGGGAGCAGTAGAAGTACAAATTAATTATTACAGTCCTCACCTGACGGGAAAGAAGACGAACAATGATCCACCAACATCAAATTTAGAAAATGAAAAAAGGTTGGGTTATTTTCAAGATCCGTGTTCTGTCCGAAACCATGAGATTAAGGGTCAGTTCCTTCAAGTAACTGTTGAGGGAAAGAATTCTGGAAAGTTACATTGTTCCCATTCAGGTGATTCAGTCTCCCACCACAGTACGGAACCCAAAATCAAATGGGTTCGAATGTCGCCCCCCAGTATCATGCTTTCCCTCGCTCGACTGTGAAAGGAAAAAAAGTCCCTTGAGGTCCGTTGACAGGAGGATCAGACCCCCCACTTTGTTCCAACTCAGGGGGCTTCTGTGAGCCCCGAGGACCCAATGTACAAGGCAACACAGGTGAAGGTTTCTTCTGTATGTTATACAACGTGGATCCTTCCTGCTGTTTCCAAATGTGTCTCAGTGGTAAAAGAAAAATAAAATGGTGAATGGTGAAAAAGTCTGATTCTCCAGTTTTAAAAAAAGTGCCAGATTCCCCCCGATACGTTCTCTGACTTATACCTGTATACACTATAGAGAATCCTAGTCCTTATAGCAGAGACTGTAATAATATGAAGGGTATAAATGAGGAATATTCACTCTGTATACACTATAGAGAATCCTAGTCCTTATAGCAGGGACTGTAATAATATGAAGGGTATAAATGAGGAACATTCACACTGTATACACTATAGAGAATCCTAGTCCTTATAGCAGAGACTGTAATGGTGCGTATGATCCCGTATATATACACGGTAGGTGTGGCGTTAATGATCCCGTATATATTACACTTAGAGGTGGCGTTATTATCCCTTTATTACAAGGGGTAGCGTATGATCCCTTATATATTACACTGAGTAGCGTATTATCCTTATATATTACACTGTAGGTGCGTATTATCCCTTATATATTACACTTAAGGTGGCGTATTATCCCTTATATATACAATTTTCTAGGGTGGCGTATTATCCCTTACATATATTACACTGTAGGTGGAGTAGTATCCCTTATATATACAATGTGAGGTGGCCGTATTATCCCTTATATATTACCACTGTAGGTGGCGTAGATCCCTTATATTTTTTATGTACACTGTTAGGTGGCCGTTGGAGTATTATCCCTTCTATATTACACTGTAGGTGGCGTATATCCCTATATATTACACTGTAGGTGGCGTATTAATCCCTATATATACACTGTAAGGGGAACAGTATTCCTAAATATTACACTGTAAGGGGAAACATTATCCATTATAATGACACACGTGTAAGGGGAACATTATCCTTATATATACACTTAGGTGGCGTATTATCCCTTATATATTTACACTGTAGGAGTGGATATCCCTTATATATTACACTGTAGGTGGGTATTATCCCTTATATATTACAATGTTATGGTGGCGTGTATCCTTATCTATTACACTGTAGGTGCATATTATCCCTTATATATTACACTGTAGGTAGGTATTCTACTGATAATATTTAACACGGTAAGGGGAACATTATTCCTTATTTTTTTATTTTTATTACCACTGTAAGGGAACATTATCCCTTATTATAGTACACTGTAAGGGGAACACATTATCCCTTATATATTACACTGTAAGGGGAACATATCCCCGTAGATATTACCTGTAAGGGAAATTATCCTATATAACAATGTAGGGGAACATTTCCCTTATATAGTACACTGTTATGTAAGGGGAACATTAATCCCTTATAATGACACTTGTAAGGGGAACATTTTAATCCTTATATATTACACTGTAAGGGGAACACTTATCCTTATATTATTACACTGTAAGGGGAACATTCATCCTTAATATTACAATGTAAGGGGAACAGTATTTATATACTTAAACTGAAGGGGAGGAACGTTTATCCTTATAGGATTACACTGTAAGGGAACGTTAGCCCTATATTATTACACGGTAAGGGGAGGTTATCCCCTTAGATATATACACTGTAAGGGGACATTATCCCTTATAATAAACTGTAAGGGGCACATTATCCTTATATATTACACTTGTAAGGGGAACACATGAATCCCTTATATAGTACAATGTAAGTGGAACAGTATCCCTTTATATTACGTAAGGGGAACCCATATCCATTATATATTACATTCTGTAAGGGGAAAATTATCCTTATATAACTGTAAGGGGGGAACCTTATTCCTATATATTACATCGTAAAGGGGAACATTATCCTTATTAGATTACCACTGTAAGGGGAACATATCCCTTATAATTACACTGTTAAGGGGAACATTATCCTTAATATTACACTGTAAGGGGGCACATGATCCCTTATTATATTACACTGTAAGGGGAACTAATCCTTATATATTAAACTGTAAGGGGAACACTACTCCGTATATATTAACACTTGTAAGGGGAACATTATCCCTTATATATTTACCACGTAAGGGGAACATATCCCGTATATTTTACACTGGAAAGGGAACATATTCTTATATATTACCACTGTACGGGGAAACATTCATCCGTATATACACTGTAGGTGGCGTGTTATCCCTTATATAAAACGGTAAGGGGAAAACATTATCCTTATATATTACAACGGTAAGGGGAACATTATCCCGATATTTACACTGTAAGGGGAACATTATCCCTTATAGATTCCACGTAGTAGCGTTATTATCCCTTAATATTACACTGTAGGTTGGCGGGGTATCCCTTATATATTACACTGTAGGGGCGTATTCCCTTATAGATTACACTGTGGTGGGTATTATCCCTTATATATTACACTGTAGGTAGCGTATATCCCTTATATATTACACTGTAGGTGGCGTATTATCCCTCTATAGTAATGTAGGTGGGACGTATTATCCATTATATATTACAATGTAGGTAGCGTATTATATCCCTTATATAGTTACACTGAGGTAGGAGTATTATCCTGATATATTACAATGTAGGGGTTGCGTAGTATCCCTTATATATTACCTGTAGGTAGCGTTTATCCCTTATATATTACACTGTAGGTAGCGTATTATCCCTTATATATTACACTGTAGGTGGCGTGTTATCCTTATATATTACACTGTAGGTGGCGTGTTATCCCTTATATATTACACTGTAAGGGGAACGTTATCCATTTTAAAGGGCGCCCGAAGCAAGAGCAAGTGTTGATGGATAAGCGTTTAAATTCTCAGCCCTGAAGATTATTAAAAGTATGGAAGTATAACAAAAAACTGGGGGTTTGGGGAGTGCTACGGACATATTACATTGTTGTGAAGGGGAACATATACAAACATCAGTTGTGTTACAAAAACCTCCTGTTCCTATTAAAATATTTTGACCCCTACACAATCTCCTTGTGACGTCCCCATCTGAATGTGGTTACATCTTTCAGGTCTTGGTCTCTCTTGTCTAGTAATATAAAGTTTCAGATGCCTTAACTTCTTCTGTTGGGGGGATTTTTAATCCATACAATAAGCCGCCATGTTCATGCAATACTCCTGCAATGTTATTATGGGTCGCAAATGGGTTATACATGCCCGGATGAGTGCAGGTAAGTTGTGGTTACACGTTATCGCATCTCCTGGTTAGTCCAATACCCTGGCACGCTAATGGGATTCGGTTGCACTTAGCGACACTTGTTTTAGGATTTTGATTTGTGACGTGGAAATTATATAATGTGGAGGACAATTATTCTGAGTGCTCCTGGTTAGGAATTGAGTTATAATGAAATTGCCAATTAATCAGGCCTGGACGTCTTATTACCCAGCGTACAAATGTACATAAACATGGAGGGTTATAGCCTCTTCGGTTAAGTAAAGTAAATGGAAGCCAATTAACGACTAATGATGATCGCAACTCCGCAGAGAGAGAATTTATCTGCATTACAAAATGCCACGTGTGCTGGCTGAATACACACAATGTAAGGTGCGCAGGTAGGGGGGAACCTTATATCCGATCTGGCACATAACAGTCTATGGAAATGTTGGAACGGATCATCCGTCTGATCTCTGCAGAAAGTTTCTCCTTTTCCTATGTCATGGGGTCATTGTAATGTATATTGAAGACTTGAGGCCATTAGAAGGACCCTCAAATAAGGATCCTTTTATCTTAACAGTTCTCCATTAATTAGGACAATATTAATTGTCCCATGATTAAATATTGTTCATTCATATATATATAACTTGCCAAAGCACGGTTCCTCTAAATCTTTCAAGATGGAAGATGAATGATGGGGAACAGGCTGATCAGTTCAATATGTAAAATGGACATCCTCTGCACCAGACCGGGTAGATGGTTTCCCTCCTACTACACCACATTACTTGTATAATAGTTTATTATTATTTCTGGTTCCATCTCTTTGCAAGGCTGAAAAGCTAATTTATTTCCTATCAAATGTGAAATAAAAATGTGGAACAAAGCAAAAAGGTCGTAATAACCTGTAAAGGTTCCAATCAATACTAGACAGGAAGTCCCTTTTGAAGTAACCACAGCAATGAAGCTCTAACTATTTCTTATCTGTAAAGTTCCAGCATTTCCCACAATACAAGGCAGACGGGTCTTTAAGATTCCATGAAAATTCCCACAGGTATCAGGGAAATAAATGGGACCAGGAACGGCAGAGGGATCTGAAAGAAAGCGAATGAGTCAGAATGGAGAGTGCGTGTTTTGGATTACTCTGGAATACTTACTGCTGGTGTAGGCATGTTACAAGAAGGAAAAACTCCATAGGTGTGAGGAACAGAGTGGGGAATATGAGTGACCATGAGGTCTGTAGACTATATGGTTCCAAAGAAGACAACTGCTCTACTGGTAAAATGAATATTCCTAGACAGACTGTATCAGTCTAAACAAGACCCTCTATAGAGATGGAAGTTATGGGTCTAATGCTGGATCCATTGGAGGTTCAGTTTTTTTCTCTTGCGGTATCTGGTCGGTAGAACAAGAGTAAAGAAGAGAAATGGAGACAGAGAGGGGATTGTTTCTTTTGGACGGTGAAACAGAAAAACTGCTGCATGACGTTGGTTCAGTAAGAAAAATAATCATCACTAAGGCTGGGTTCACAGGAGGACATTTTGTCCCAAGAGAACAATCGGCCGGGGAATATCCGTCGGTCGCAGCAAATTTGGCCGCACAATCGATCGGAATTTTGTGGACATGCCCAATCGGATCAGACGAACGACCAATCGATGTTGGTCACAATCAATATTGGCGGTGTGTACCCAGACTTAGTTGATAGAGAATAAAACAAAAAATCTTTACAATGCCATAAACCTGTTCACAAATGTATAGACACAAACAGAAGTGAACGTAGGGGAAGAATAGCAGATGACACCCAAGTTAAATGAGCTTGTGAAGGTTCTCATCCATCAGGTCAAGGTCTATCTGTAATATTATTCCAATCCAGGTCACGGTATATCTCGTAATATTCATCCATCCAGGTCACGGGATATCGTAATCTTATCCATCCAGGTCACGGTTATATCTGTAATATTCATCCATCCAGGTCACGGTCTACTCTGGAATATTAATTCATACCAGGTCACGGTATATCTGTAATATTCATTCCATCAGGTCACGGTATATCTGTAATATTCATCCATCCAGGTCATGAGTTTATCTCGGTAATATTCATCCACCAGGTCACTGTAATCTGTAATATCAGATATCCAGGTCACGGTATATCCTGTAATTTCATTCATCCAGTCATTGGTATATCTGTAATTTCATCCATCAGGTCACGGGCGATCTGTAAATATTCATCCATCCAGGGTCACCGGTATATCTGTTAATAGTCTCCTCCATCCGCGTCACGGATATCTGTAAAAAAAAGATTCATCTATCCAGGTACACGTCTATCTGTATTTCATCCATCCAGGGTCAGGTCTATCAGTAATATCATCCACCAGGTCACCGGTTGTTAATATCTGTAATATTCATACTCCAGGTCATGGTATATCTGTATATTCATCATCAAGGTCATGGTATATCGGTTAATATTCATCCCTCCAGGGTCACGGTATATCTGTAAATATTCATCCATCCAGGTCATAGTATATCGGTAAATATTCAATCCATCCAGGTCAGGTATAAACAAGATATGAAATTCATTCATCCAGGTCATGGTAATCTGTAATATTATCCATCCAGGTCCCGTCATCTGAATATTCATTCATCCAAGGTCACGGGTCTATCGTATAATTATCCATCCAGGCACGGTAATCTGTAATATCATTTTATCCATGGTCACGGATATCTGTAAATTCATTCATCCGTCCGGTATATCTGTAATATTCACCAGGTCACGGTATTATAATCGGTAATAGTCATTCCAATCCAGGTCACGGTTGTATATCTGTAATATTCATCACCCGTCACGTCTATCTGTAATAGTCATCCATCCAGGTCACGGTCTATCTGTAAATTTCATCATCCAGGTCCGTATATTGTTAATATTCAAGCCCATAACAGGTAACGTCTATGCTGTAATATTCATCAATCCAGGTCACGGTATATCTGAATATTCAGCATCCAGGTCACGGTATATCTGTATATTCATTCATCGGGGCACGGTATATCTGTATATTCATCCATCCAGGTCACGGGGTCTCTCTATCTGTAATATTCATGCCATCCAGGTCACGGTATATCTGTAATATTATCATCCAGGTAGGTATAATCTGTTAATATTAATCAATCAGGGTCACGGTCTATCGGTATATTCCTTAATCCAGCGCGGTCGATTGTAATATTCATCCATCCAGGTCACGGTATATCTGTAATATTCATCTCCAGGTCCCGGTATATCTGAAATTATTTCATCCGCGGGTCAAGGTAGATCTGTAATATTCATCCAGGTCACGGTTATATCTGTAATATTCATCCATCCAGGTCAACGAGTATATCGTAAATTCATCAAGTCACGGGATATCTGTAATATTCATCCATCCAGGGTCACGGTCTTCTATCTGGTATGTCATCCAGACAGGTCACAGGTATATCTGTAATATTAATCCATCCAGGGTCACGGTCTATCTGTAATAGTCATACATCCAGGTAACGGTATATTGTAAATTAATTCATCCAGGGTCACGGTATACTGTAATTCTCATTCATCCGGGTCACGTAATATATTATATCTTAATGGTGATGTAGTATCCTTATATTACACTGTAAGGGGATCATTATCCCTTATATCTTAATGGTGACGTAATATCCTTATATTGCACTGTAAGGGGCACATCCTATATACTAATATGGACGAACGCTGGACCCATCTGTGCACCCCAGGTTGATCCAGGGGTGTGCGGGACAGTGGAAGGCATGGACGTGGGGTTTGCACGTCTGTCTGTGTGTGTGATGGGGGGGTTGGGCGGCCATGGGGGTTGCTATTTATTTCTTATATAAAATAAAATGGACTCCACAGCAAAACGAACCAGCAAAGAGCCGGACTTAAGATCCCATTACTCTCCCCACATCTCCATCTTGGCACCGTTTTCTCGTTGGCCGCGGAGCTGATGATGGATCGGTGACGTTTATGGTCAAGGAACGGCAGAGGATGATGTATAATGGAAAATATGTCACAACGACAATGACGTTTATGGTGATTTGTTGGACTGGGCTGGAGCCAAAACATTGAATTATTTCTCCATTTGATTTCGCAGCCCAGGAGCAAAGTTTAATTTCCTTAGATTGTGGAGAACATTCCAAAGAGAGAGAAAAACAAAGAAATAAAGAGAGGGAAGAATGGAAAGATAATGAGCTCCGGGGGGGAAGGAAAGGTTAATTAGTAATTTCCTTATAATTTACAGTAGGGGATACATTATCCTTATAATACATGAGTGGTACCCAGAGTTCCCTGTATAACTCAGTCTGTGTCCTTGTACCTTTATATGGACACAGAACTCCTCAGTAACTTCTAATATCCTTTAATTTACAGTAGGGGATCTTATCCTTATAATACATGTGGTACCCAGAGTTCCCTGTATAACTCAGTCTGTGTCCTTGTACCTTTATATAGACACAAACTCCTCAGTGACTTCTAATATCCATAATTTACAGTAGGGGATACATTATCCCTTATAATACATGAGTGGTACCCCAGAGTTCCCTGTATAACTCAGTCCTGTGTCCTTGTCCTTTATATGACACAGAACTCCTCAGTGACTTCTAATATCCTTATAATTTACAGTAGGGGAACATTATCCCTTATAATACATAGTGGACCCAGAGTTCCTGTATAACTCAGTCTGTGTCCTTGTACCTTTATATAGACACAGACTCCTCAGTGACCTAATATCTTATAATTTACAGTAGGGATACATTATCCCTTATATACATGAGTGGTACCCAGAGTTCCCTGTATAACTCAGTCTGTGTCCTTGTACCTTTATATAGACACAGAACTCCTCAGTGACTTCTAATATCCTTATAATTTACAGTAGGGGATACATTATCCTTATAATACATGAGTGGTACCCAGAGTTCCCTGTATAACTCAGTCTGTGTCTTGTCCTTTATAGACACAGAACTCCTCAGTGACTTCTAATATCCTTATAATTTACAGTAGGGGTACATTATCCCTTATAATACATGAGTGGTACCCAGAGTTCCCTGTATAACTCAGTCTGTTTCCTTGTACTTTATATAGACACAGAACTCTCCGTGACTCTAACTATACCTTATAATTTACAGTAGGGGATACATTATCCCTTATAATACATGAGTGGTACCAGAGTTCCCTGTATAACTCAGTCTGTGTCCTGTACCTTTATATAGACACAGAACTCCTCAGTGACTTCTAATATCCTTATAATTTACAGTAGGGGATACATTATCCCTTATAATACATGAGTGGTACCAGAGTTCCTGTATAACTCAGTCTGTGTCCTTGTACCTTTATATAGACACAGAACTCCTCAGTGACTTCTAATATCCTTATAATTTACAGTAGGAGGTACATTATCCCTATAATACATGAGTGGTACCCAGTTCCCTGTATAACTCAGTCTGTGTCCTTGTACCTTTATTAGACACAGAACTCCTCAGTGACTTCTAATATCCTTATAATTTACAGTAGGGGATACATTATCCTTATAATATCATGAGTGGTACCCAGAGTTCCCTGTATAACTCAGTCTGTGTCCTTGTACCTTTATTAGACCAGAATCCTCTTATGACTTACTATATCCTTAATTGTACTACATGGGATAATATCCTTATATAACATGAGTGGACCCAGGTTCCTGATAACTCAGTCTGTGTCCTTGTACCTTTATATGACACAGAACTCCTGCTATGAACTTCTAATATCTTACTAATTACAAATACAAGTTTAGGGGACAGATACATTATCCCTATAATACATGAGTGGGTACCCAGAGTCGCCAGCGCCCGTATAACTCAGTCTGTGTTCCTTGTACCTTATATAGACACAGAACTCCTCAGTGACTTCTAATATCCTTATAATTTACAGTAGGGAGGGGAATTATCCCTTATAATACATGAGTGGTACCCAGAGTTCCCTGTATAACTCAGTCCTGTGCCGAGCGGTGTACCTTCATAATAAGAATGAGTAATTACAGTAGAACTCTTGATAGAACTAGTGGTAACTGACTAGAACTACCTCAGTTGACTTCTCAATATCCCGCTCCAGTAGGGAACATTATCCCATCTAGTCCGTACCCCTTCCCTCCCAACTCATGACCGATCAATTACACTGTCCGCCGCCGACATCACCACTACCTCCTATCAGATACACCACGATATAATAATGAGTGGTACCCAGAGTCCTGTATAACTCATCTGTGTCCTTGTACCTTATATGACACAGAACTCTCAGTGACTTCTAATATCTTATATTTACAGTAGGGGATACCATTATCCTTATAATACATGATGTGGTACCCAGAGTTCCCTGTATACTCGTCTGTGTCCTTGTACCTTTATATAACACAGAACTCCTCAGTAGACTTCTAATATCCTTATAATTTTACAGTAGGGGATACATTATCCCTAAAAATACAGTAGTGGTACCCAGAGTTCCCTGATATAACGTCGGCTGGTTCCTTTCCAAAGTACCTTTATCTTCCATGAAAGAGACTCCCTCAGTGACTTCTAAATCCTATAATTTACATAGGGGATACATTATCCTTATTAATACTGAGTGGTACCCAGAGTTCCCGATAACTCAGTTGTGTCCTTGCCATTTATATAGACACGAACTCTCAGTGACTCTCTAATATCCTTATAAATTTACAGTAGGGATACATTATCCTTAATACTGAGTGTGGTACCCAGATTCCCTGTATAACAGTCTGTGTCCTTGTACCTTGATATAGACACGAACTCCTCAGTGACTTCTAATCCTTATAATTTACAGTAGGGGATACATTATCCCTTAATATACATGAGTGGTACCCAGAGTTCCCTGTATAACTCAGTCTGTCCTTGTACATTTATATAGACACAGAACTCCTCATTGACTTCTAATATGCCTTATATTTAACAGTGTGGGATACTTATCCCTTATAATACATAGTGGTACCCAGAGTTCCCTGTATAACTCAGTCTGTGTCCTTGTACCTTTATATGACACAGAACTCCTCAGTGACTTCTAAATCCTATAATTTACAGTTTTTAGGTGATACATTATCCCTTATAATACATGATGGTACCGAGTTCCCGTTATAACTCAGTCTGTGTCCTTGTACCTTTAAGATATACACAGAACTCTTCAGTGACTTCTAATATCCTTATAATTTACAGTGGGGATCACTTATCCCTTATATAATACATGAGTGGTACCGAGTTCCCTGTATAATCAGTCTGTTCCTGTGTACCTTTATATAGACACAGAAACTCCTCAGTGACTTCTAATATCCTTATAATTTACAGTAGGGATTATTATCCTATAATAATGAGTGGTACCCAGAGTTCCCGTATAACTCAGTCTGTGTCCTTGTACTTTATATAAACAAACTCTCTCAGTGACTTCTAATATCCTTATAATTTACAGTAGGGATAATATATCCCTATAATACATGAGTGGTACCCAAGTTCCCTGTAGTAACTAGTCTGTGTCTTGTACCTTATATAGACACAGGAACTCCTCAGTGACTTTAATATCCTTATAATTTACAGTAGGGGATACATTATCCCTTATAACTACATGAGTGGTACCCAGAGTTCCCTGTATACTCAGTCTGTGTCCTTGTACCTTTATATAGAACACAAACTCCTCAGTGACTTCTCATATCCTTATAATTTACAGTAGGGGATCACATCCCTATAATAACATGAGTGGTACCCAGAGTTCCCTGTATAACTCAGTCTGTGTCCTTGTACCTTTATAGACCAGAACTCCTCAGTGTTTCAATATCCTTATAATTTACAGTAGTGGGATACTTATACCTTATAATACATGAGTGGTACCCAGGAGTGTCCCTCGATTATAACTCAGTCGTGTAAGTCCTTGTACCTTTTCTGCTTTGCACACAGCCTATCGCGATCTGCTTTCCCCGTGAGAATTAGCAGGTTAGTTCAGGCATCACGACAGCTGCGGGCACTCACCCGCACACAGTCCTTAAATACATTGAGTGGTACCCAGAGTTCCCTGTATAACCAGTCTGTTGTACCTTTACTAACACAGAACTCAGTGACTTCTAATATCCTTATTAATTTACAGTAGGGGATACGTTATCCCTATAATACATGAGTGGTACCCGAAGTTCCCTGTATAACTCAGTCTGTGTCCTTGTACCTTATATGACACAGAAAAACTCCTCAGTGACTTCTCTCAATATCCTTATAATTTACAGTAGGGGATACTTATCCCTGTAATACATGAGTGGTACCCAGAGTTCCCTGTATAACTCAGTCTGTCCTGCCTGTACCATTTATATAGACACAAGAACTCCTCAGTGACTTCTAATATCCTTATAATTTACAGTAGGGGATACATTATCCCTTATTAATACATGGTGGTACCCAGAGTTCCCTGTATACTCAGTCTGTGTCCTGTACCTTTATATAGACACAGAACTCCTCAGTGACTTCTAATATCCTCTTATAATTACACGTAGGGGATACATTATCCCTATAATACATGATGGTACCCAGAGTTCCCTGTATAAACTCAGTCTGTGTCCTTGTACCCTTATATAGACACAGAACTCCTTAGTGACTTCTAATATCCTTATAATTTACAGTAGGGGATAATTATCCCTTAATAATACAGAGTGGTACCCAGAGTTCCCTGTATAACTCAGTCTGTCCTTGTACCTTTATATACACGAAACTCCTCAGTGACTCTATATCCTTATAATTATACAATGTAGGGGGTACATTCCACCCTAATACATGATGGTACCCAGAGTTCCCTGTATAACTCCGTCTGTGTCCTTGTACCTTTATATGACACAGAACTCCTCAGTGACTTCTAATATCCTTATAATTTACAGTAGGGATACTTATCCTTTATATACTGAGTGTACCCAGAGTTCCTGTATAACTCCAGTCTGTGTCCTTGTTACCTTTATAGACACAGAATCCTCAGTGACTTCTAATATCCTTATAATTTACAGTAGGGGATACATTATCCTTATAATAACATGAGTGGTACCCAGAGTTCCCTGTATAACTCAGTCTGTGTCCTTGTAACCTTTATATAGCACCAGAACTCCTCAGTGACTTCTAATATCCTATAATTTACAGAGGGGATACATTATCCCTTATAATACATGAGTGGTACCCAGAGTTCCTGTATAACTATCACGTCTGTGTCCTTGTACAACTTTAGTATAGACAAAGAACTCCTAGTGCACGTTCAATATCCTTTAATTACAGTAGGGGATACATTATCCCTTATAATACATGAGTGGTACCCAGAGTTCCTGTATAACTCAGTCTGGTCCTTGTCCCTTATATAGACACAGAACTCCTCAGTGACTTCTATATCCTTAATTTAAGTAGGGAACATTATCTTATATACATGAGGTACCCAGAGTTCCCTGTATAACTAGTCTGTGTCCTTGTACCTTTATATAGACACAGAACTCCTCAGTGACTTCTAATAATCCTTAAATTTAGTAGGACATTACCCTTATAATACATGAGTGGTACCCAGAGTTCCCTGTATAACTCAGTCTGTGTCCTTGTACCTTTATATAGACACAGAATCCTCAGTGACTTCTAATATCCCTTAAATTTTACATAGGATACATTATCCTATATACAGAGTGGTACCGAGTTTCCTGTATAACTAGCCTGTACCTATATAGACCAGAACTCCTCAGTGACTTCTAATACCTTATAATTTACAGTAGGGGGTACATTATCCCTATAATACATGAGTGGTACCCAGAGTTCCCTGTATTAACTCGTCTGTGTCCTTGTACCTTTATATGAGACACAGAACTCCTCATGACTTCTAATATCCTTAAATTGACAGTAGGGGATACATTATCCTTAATACCTGAGTGGTCCCAGAGTTCTGTATAACTCAGTCTGTGTCCTTGTACTTTATATGAACAGAACTCCTCAGTGACTTTATATCCTAAAGAGAGGGATGCTTACGATAATTTACAACGAGGTAAGGAGAATAACAGGTCCTGTGTTCCTAATAATCACGAATCTCAGTGACTGTACTAATATCCTTATAATTTACCAAGTAAATGGGATACAGTTACCACTATAATAGTACATGAATGATTAGAGGTACCACAGGAACAGAGTTTCCTGAAGATGCTAATAAAGACTCAGTCCTGAAATGCTATACGGACCCCTGAGTCACCCCACCCACCTTTATATAGACACAGAACTCCCAGTGATCTTCTAATATCCTTAATTTACAGTAGGGGATACATTATCCCTTATAATACATAGTGGTACCCAGATGTTTCCTGTATAACTCAGTCCTGTGTCTTTTACCTTTATATAGACAGAACTCCTCAGTGACTTCTAATATCCTTATAATTTACAGTAGGGGATACATTAATCCTTATAATACATGAGTGGTACCAGAGTTCCCTGTATACTCAGTCTGTGTCTTGTACCTTTAATAGACACAGAACTCCTAGTGACTTCTAATATCCTTATAATTTACAGTAGGGGATACATTATCCCTTATAATACATGAGTGGTACCCCAGAGTTCCCGTATAACCTCAGTCGTGTCCTTTGTACCTTTATATGACACAGAACTCCTCAGTGACTTCTAATATCCTATAATTTACAGTAGGGAGACATTATCCTCTTAAATACTAGGGTGGTACCCAGAGTTCCCTGTATAATCAGTCGTGTCCTTGTACCTTTATAAGACAAGAACTCCTCAGTGACTTCTAATATCCTTATAATTTACAGTAGGGATACATTATCCCTTATAATACATGAGTGGAACCCAGAGTTCCCTGTATAACTCAGTCTGTGTCCTTGTACCTTATATATAGACACAAACTCCTCATTGACTTCTAATATCCTTATAATTTACAGTAGGGGATACATTATCCTTAATAAATGAGTGGTACCCACGAGTTTCCCTGTAACTCAGTCTGTGTCCACCTGTCTATATAAGACACAAGAACTCCTCCCAGTGCTTGTAGTATCCTTTATAATTTAACAGTAGGGGATATTATCCCTTATATACATGAGTTGGATACCCAGAGTTGCCTACTGTCATAAATCAGTCTGTTGGTCCCTGGGTACGTTTATATAGACACAGAACTCCTCATTGACTTCTAATATCCTTATAATTTACAGTAGGGGATACATTATCCCTTACAATACATGAGTGGTACCCAGAGTTCCCTGTATAACTCAGTCTGTGTCCTTGTACCTTTATATGGACACAGAACCCTCAGTGACTTCTAATATCCTTATAATTTACAGTAGGGGATACATTATCCCGTATAATACATGAGTGGTACCCAGAGTTCCCTGTATAACTCAGTCTGTGTCCTTGTACCTTTATATAGACACAGAACTCCTCAGTGACTTCTAATATCCTTATAATTTACAGTAGGGGATACATGATCTTTGTTCTTTCCTTCCCATTTGAACAGCATCACAAGTGACTCTCCATTTATACTTTCTCGGGGGTCTCTAGGTTCTTATAATATTAATCTATCTTTTGTTTATATTATTAGTAATTCCAATTAATTACTGTAAAATGCAGCGAGAATAATGGTTGTAAAAAATACATTTAGAATCTCTATTGACCATATAACGATACAATTAATCAGGTCTGGGAACTCTGCAGAGACTTGTAATATCCTATAGTAGGGGAATTAAAATCAATTCCCTCAAACATGCTGATCGATATACTTTCCAATTTGGAGACTTTATTGATTCAAACTCTGATTGGGCATTTAGGACATTCTGTTGCCCAGTCAGGGGCATTAAGTCATTAATTGTCCATCCTATATGGCTAAGCTAACACCTGGACCCAAGGTTTAACACTCACTCCAGTAAAATGTTTCTCTATATTATTCATAGGGCCCCACTTCCAGCATTTATTACATCATTTAGAGAAAACCCTGTATTTCTGAGACAGTTTGTGTAGTTAGAATTGTAACTAATGTCACCTTTATATTGATACATTTTAGGGAATGTATCTTATTTCTTCCTTCCACATTCTGTTAGGGTTTCTAGCTTGGAATAGTTTTTTTTTTTTTAATGTCCAGAGGAATCTTCTAATGGAAATAAACCTGGGGACACAGAACTCCTCAGTGACTTCTAATATCCTTAAATTTACAGTAGGGGATACATTATCCCTTATAATACATAGTGGTACCCAGAGTTCCCTGTATAACTCAGTCTGTGTCTTGTACCTTTATATAGACACAGAACTCCTCAGTGACTCTAATATCCT
This sequence comes from Hymenochirus boettgeri, assembly GCA_019447015.1. Taxonomy (NCBI): domain Eukaryota; kingdom Metazoa; phylum Chordata; class Amphibia; order Anura; family Pipidae; genus Hymenochirus; species Hymenochirus boettgeri. Next base: position 426,622 of record JAACNH010000027.1, read on the forward strand.
TATAATTTACAGTAGGGGATACATTATCCTTATATACATGAGTGGTACCCAGAGTTCCCTGTATAACTCAGTCTGTGTCCTTGTACCTTTATTAGACACAGAACTCCTCAGTGACTTCTAATATCCTTATATTTACAGTAGGGGATACATTATCCTTATAATCATGAGTGGTACCCAGAGTTCCCTGTATAACTCAGTCTGTGTCCTTGTACCTTTATAAGACACAGAACCCTCAGTGACTTCTAATATCCTTATAATTTACAGTAGGGGATACATTATCCCTTATAATACATGAGTGGTACCCAGAGTTCCCTGTATAACTCAGTCTGTTGTCCTTGTACCTTTATATAGACACAGAACTCTCTCAGTGACTTCTAACTATCCTTATAATTTACAGTAGGGGATACATTATCCCTTATAATACATGAGTGGTACCCAGAGTTCCCTTATAACTCAGTCTGTGTCCTTGTACCTTTATATGGACACAGAACTCCTCAGTGACTTCTATATCCTTATAATTTACAGTAGGGATACATTATCCTTATAATACATGAGTGGTACCCAGAGTTCCCTGTATAACTCAGTCTGTGTCCTTGTACCTTTATATAGACACAGAACTCCTCAGTGACTTCTAATATCCTTATAATTTACAGTAGGGGATACATTATCCCTATAATACGAGTGGTACCCGAGTTCCCTGTATAACTCAGTCTGTGTCCTTGTACCTTTATATAGACACAGAACTCCTCAGTGACTTCTAATATCCTTATAATTTACAGCGTAAGGGGATACATTATCCCTTATAATATATGGTGGTACCCAGAGTTCCTGTATAACTCAGTCTGTGTCCTTGTACCTTTATTAGACACCAGAACTCCTCAGTGACTTCTAATATCCTTATAATTTAGTACATGGGGATACATTATCCTTATAATACATGAGTGGGTACCCAGAGTTCCCTGATAACTCAGTCTGTGTCCTTGTACCTTTATATGAAACAGAACTCCTCAGTGAACTTCTAATATCCTTATAATTTACAGTAGGGAGTATACATATCCCTATAATACATGAGTGGGTACCCAGAGTACCTGTATAACTCAGTCTGTGTCCTTGTACCTTTTATAGACACAGAACTCCTCAGTGACTTCTAATATCCTTATAATTACAGTAGGGAGTACATTATCCCTTATAATACATGAGTGGTACCCAGAGTTCCCTGTATAAACTCAGTCTGGTCCGTGTACCTTATGATAAAGACCTAAACAGAGAACTCTCAGTGACTTCTAATATCCTGGGACACCTTTTTCCAACTCATAGAAATACAGTGGGTACAACATAGACACCACGATATAATAATGAGTGGAACCCAGAGTTCCCTGTATAACTCAGTCCTGTGTCCTTGTACCTTATATGACACAGAACTCCTCAGTGACTTCTAATATCTTATATTTACAGTAGGGGATACTTATCCTTATAATACTGAGTGGTACCCAGAGTTCCCTGTATAACTCAGTCTGTGTCCTTGTACCTTTATTTATAACACAGAACTCCTCAGTACTTCTAATATCCTTATAATTTACAGTAGGGGATACATTATCCCTTAAAAATACATAGTGGTACCCAGAGTTCCCTGATAACTCATCGTGCGCTGTACCTTAGTACTTTATGTAACAGAACAGAGACTCCTCAGTGACTTCTAATATCCTATAATTTACAGTAGGGGATACATTATCCTTATAATACATGAGTGGTACCCAGAGTTCCCGTATAACTCATTGTGTCCTTGCTACTTTATATAGACACAGAACTCTCAGTGACTTCTAATATCCTATAATTTACAGTAGGGATACATTATCCCTTTAATACTGATGGTGGTACCCAGAGTTCCCTGTATATACAGTCTGTGTCCTTGTACCTTTATAGATCAGCAACTCCTCAGTGACTTCTAATATCCTTATAATTTACAGTAGGGATACATATCCCTTAATATACATGAGTGGTACCCAGAGTTCCCTGTATAACTCAGTCTGTGTCCTTGTACCTTTATATAGACACAGAACTCCTCAGTGACTTCTAATATGCCTTATAATTTAACAGTGGGGATACTTATCCCTTATAATACATGAGTGGTACCCAGAGTTCCCTGTATAACTCAGTCTGTGTCCTTGTACCTTATATGACACAGAACTCCTCAGTGACTTCTAAATCCTATAATTTACAGTAGGATACATATCCCTTATATACATGAGTGGTACCAGAGTTCCCTGTATAACTCAGTCTGTGTCCTTGTAACCTTTAGATATACACAGAACTCTCAGTGACTTCTAATATCCTTATAATTTACAGTGGGGATCACTTATCCCTTATAATACATGAGTGGTACCCAGAGTTCCCTGTATAAATCAGTCTGGTGTCTGTACCTTTATATAGACACAGAATCCTCATGACTTCTAATATCCTTATAATTTACAGTAGGATCATTATCCTATAATAGACGAGTGGGTACCCAGAGTTCCGGTATAAACTCGTCGTGTCCTTGTACCTTTATATAAACAAAACTCCTCAGTGACTTCTAATATCTTATAATTTACAGAGGGATACATTATCCCTTATAATACATGAGTGGTACCCAGAGTTCCCTGTAGTAACTAGTCTGTGCTTGTACCTTATATAGACACAGAACTCCTCAGTGACTTATAATATCCTTATAAGTTACAGTAGGGGATTACATTATACCCTTAATACATGAGTGGTACCCAGAGTTCCCTGTATAACTCAGTCTGTGTCCTTGTACCTTTATATAGAAACAGAACTCCTCAGTGACTTCTATATCCTTATAATTTACAGTAGGGGTAACATCCCTATAATACAATGAGTGGTACCCAGAGTTCCCTGTATAACTCAGTCTGTGTCCTTGTACTTCTATAGACACAGAACTCCTCAGTGAGGTTCAATATCCTTTATCATTTACAGTAAGGGGATACGTATTATACCTTATAATACATGAGTGGTACCCAGATTCCCTCGTTATAACTCAGTCTGTGTCCTTGTACCTTTCTCTGTTTGACACAAGCCTATCGCGATCTGCTTTCCTAGAATACATATGTACAGTAGAGGGGGCATCAATCCTTAAATACATGAGTGGTACCCAGAGTTCCCTGTATAACTCAGTCTGCCTTGTACCTTTACATAGACACTGAAGCCTCAGTGACTTCTAATATCCTTATAATTTACAGTAGGGGATACATTATCCCTATAATACATGAGTGAACCCAGAAGTTCCCTGTATAACTCAGTCTGTGTCCTTGTACCTTATATGACACAGAACTCCTCAGTGACTTTCTAATATCCTTATAATTACAGTAGGGATACGTATCCCTAAATACATGAGTGGTACCCAGAGTTCCTGTATAACTCAGTCTGGTCCTGCTGTAACCTTTATATAGACATCAAACACCGTCAGTTTACAGTGGGGTTCTTCTAAATCCTTAATTAATTTTAAGTAGGATTGGATACATTAGTCCATAGTTTTTAACATGAGTGACTGTCCCAGAGTTCCCTGATACTCAGGTCTGTGTCCTGTACCTTTATATAGAACACAGAACTCCTCAGTGACTTCTAATATCCTTTATAATTACACGTAGGGGATACATATCCCTTATAATACATGAGTGGTTACCCAGAGTTCCCTGTATAAACTCAGTCTGTGTCCTTGTACCCTTATATAGACACAGAACTCCTTAGTGCTTCTAATATCCTTATAATTTACAGTAGGGGATAAATTATCCCTTATAATACATGATGTGGTACCCAGAGTTCCCTGTATAACTCAGTCGTGTCCTTGTACCTTTATATACACCCGAAACTCCTCAGTGACTTCTAATCCTTATAATTTAAGTACGAGGTAGGGGTACATTACCCACCCTAATACATGAGTGGTACCCAGAGTTCCCTGTATAACTCCGTATGTGTCCTTGTACCTTTATGATGACAAGAACTCCTCAGTGACTTCTAAATCCTTATATTTACAGTAGGGGATACTTATCCCTTTAATACTGAGTGGTACCCAGAGTTCCCTGTATAACTCCAGTCTGTTGTCCTTTGTACCTTATATAGACACAGAAATCCTCAGTGACTTCTAATATCCTTATAATTTACAGTAGGGGATACATTATCCTTATAATACATGAGTGGTACCCAGAGTTCCCTGTATAACTCAGTCTGTGTCCTTGTAACCTTTAATAGACACCAGAACTCCTCAGTGACTTCTAATATCCTTATAATTTACAGTAGGGGATACATTATCCCTTATAATACATGAGTGGTACCCAGAGTTCCTGTATACACCTAGTCGTAGACTCCATGTACTTATGTGACAAGACTCATGTGCACTTGCAATATTTAACCTTTAACGTTACCGTAGGGGTTACATCTATCCCTTATAATACTATAGTGGTACCCAGAGGTACTGATAACTCAGTCTGGTCCTTGTCCCTTATATAGACACAAGAATACTCCTCAGTGACTTCTAATATCCTAATTTTACAGTTAGGGAACATTATCTTATAATACATGAGTGTACCCAGAGTTCCCTGTATAACTAGTCTGTGTCCTTGTACCTTTATATAGACACGAACTCCTCAGTGACTTCTAATAATCCTTAAATTTAGTAGGGTGGGAACATTACCCTTATAATACATGAGTGGTACCCAGAGTTCCCTGTATAACTCAGTCTGTGTCCTGTACCTTTATATAGACACAGAACTCCTCAGTGACTTCTAATATCCTTATAATTTACAGTAGGGGATACATTATCCTTATAATACATGAGTGGTACCCAGAGTTTCCTGTATAACTCAGTCCTTGTACCTTATATAGACCAGAATCCTCAGTGACTTCTATACCTTATAATTTACAGTAGGGGTACATTATCCCTATAATACATGAGTGGTACCCAGAGTTCCCTGTATTAACTCTGTCTTGTCCTTGTACCTTTATATGGACACAGAACTCCTCAGTGACTTCTAATATCCTTAAATTTGTACATAGGGATACATTATCCTATATATACCATGAGTGGTACCCAGAGTTCCTGTATACTCAGTCTGGTGTCCTTGTACCTTTATATGGACACAGAACTCCTCAGGACTTATCCTACAAAAGGATGTAGATAATTTACAACGAGGTAAGGATACAGGTCTGTGTAAGCAAACACAATCAGTGACTGTACTAATATCCTTATAATTTACCAAGTAGGGATACAGTTATCCATATAGATATCATGAAGATGAACCACAGAACAGGTTCCTGAGATGCAAGTAAAACTCAGTCTGATGGACTATACCGCGACCCCTGGTCACCACCCTACCTTTATATAGACACAGACTCCTCAGTGAATCTCTAATATCCTTAATTTACAGTAGGGGATACACTTATCCTATAATACATGAGTGGCTACCCAGATTGTCCTGTATAACTCAGTCTGTGTCTTTCCTTTAATAAGAACAGAACTCCTCAGTGACTTCTAATATCCTTATAATTTACAGTAGGGGATGACAATTATCCCTATAATACATGAGTGGGTACCAGAAGTTCCCCTGTATAAACTCAGTCTGTGTCCTTGTACCTTTATATAGACACAGAACTCCAGTGACTTCTAATATCCTTATAATTTACAGTAGGGGATACATTATCCCTTATAATACATGAGTGGTACCCCGAGGTTCCTGTATAACTCAGTCTGTGTCCTGTACTTTATATGACACAGAACTCCCTCAGTGACTTCTAATATTCCTATAATTTACAGTAGGGATACATTATCCCTTCTTAAATACTTAGGGTGGTACCCAGAGTCCCTGTATAAACTCAGTCGTGGTCCTTGTATTTTATAAGACACAAGAACTCCTCAGTGACTTCTAATATCCCTTATAATTTAGTAAGGGGATACATTATCCTTATAATTACATGAGTGGATACCCAGAGGTCCTGTATAACTCAGTCTGTGTCCTTGTACCGTTATATAGACACGAACTCCTCATGACTTCTATATCCTTATAATTACAGTAGGGGATACATTATCCCTTTAATAAATGAGTGGTACCCAGAGTTCCCTGTAAAACTCAGTCTGTGTCCCGCTGTACCTTATACAGACACAGTAGAACTCCTCAGTGCTTATTAGATATCCTTATAATTTAAAGTAGGGATCATTATCCCTATAATACATGAGTGGAACCCAGAGTTGCCTACTGTCATAAATCAGTCTGTTGGTCCCTGGGTACGTTATAATACATGAGTGGTACCCAGAGTTCCCTGTATAACTCAGTCTGTGTCCTTGTACCTTTATATAGATTTTTATTAAAGTAAAAACTGCACAAATTAAACATTATCGCATTTCAAACATAAACAACAATTCAAATTAATTCATTTGCAATGACTAGAATAAAATAAAAGTCCATCCTCTTTCCTTCAGAGTCTTTAACCCAAGATGATAAACAAATGTCAAAGTAATAATCCATCTTGTTCGTGGTCAGTTCATCATAATAAAGATAATAAATAGACGAAGTCCATATAGTTAAGACCAATGACTCAAAAAAACTATAACCCAATGTTACATTGACTTCGAGTTGCATTGTCAGTCTCTGGCACAAGTAAAACATAAAACACAAATCAAACATTAAAATCAACACAGCGAAACATATTTCCATTTTTTTACGTTATTTACATTTTTTACAATTTCCTTTTCCTTCAGGAGACGTAATTCTCTTATAATAGAGCTGACAGTCTTTTCTACAGACTCGTCCTTCTGACCAAAAGTCCGTCGGACACGAGACTGCCAGTGGTAAAACCTTATAACTGAAATGATCAAGTACATCGTTCCCCGGTCCAGTGGATGGTGAGCAGATAGGACCCCATAGGCCATGTCCCCATAACAAAGTGATGACAGGAATTTAACATGAAGGACGTTTGCTAACCTAGTTTGCACATCTTTAGTAACAGGGCAATCTACCAAGAAGTGCTGTTGACTTTCTTCTACAGCACAGCCCCATGGGCAGTTCTTGGACTCAATATTGAGATACTTGACATTACCTCTCACAAACAGCTTTCCCTGCAGGCTGAGCCAGTTTAGATCAAAGTATTTTGGAGGGATCCTAATATCATTAAGCCACTTTAGACTCTCCTCTAGGGTCTCCTTCACACAGTCCTTTAGAGCGAGAGGAACAGTGAAATAGGCCCTCAGAACCCTCCTATAAATCTCCTTCCTGGAGGCTGAACTCAGTTCGTCCATTCCAATGTCCCATCTCCTCAAAAGCTTCAGTGCAAGTTTGAGGTGCGGTGGGAGACGACCAGGTTGCACCCGAATCTCCCTCCCACTACCGCCATCTATCCAGCCCTTAACTAGAGGCAATACCCAACTCCTGATGTAATTTCCCCACAGCAAACCATTTCCTTGACCTATGTTACCGAAGTTAAACTTTAAGAACATAGTGCCAAAGAAAGCCACTGGACAAGGTACGTCCAACCCACCCTCTTTCTGCTGTAGGTAAACAATCCCTCTTTTCACTGGGTTAAGTCTATTTCCCCAGACAAGCTGAAAGAAAAGACTATGGATCCTCGCGTAGAAACCTTCTGGCAAAGGGTACACACAAGACACAAACAAAAATACTGGAATCAGGTAGGTTTTTAGGAGCTTCACCTTTTCCCTATAGGACAGCCTCCAAGACTTCCATCGCTGTACCTTTGTATTTCCCACTTCCAACTTCTCTCCCCAATTTAAACTGGCGTTATCAGCCCTCCCGAATTTTAATCCCAAAATCTTAACCTGCGATGGGGCAGTTGGGTAATCCAGTAGCTGAAAACTTGGCTCACTGTCCAACGTCCATAGAGCTTCCGACTTGTCCATGTTGACCTGAGACCCGGAGGCCTCAGAGTAACTTCTGATAGTCTCAGTAAGCTCTCTCTCCTCCCCTGGGAGAGAGATTACCACCGTGACATCGTCCGCGTAGGCTACTGATCTGAAAGGCTGACAGTGGGGAATGGAAATTCCCCGAGACCCCCCCAACTGCAGCCTCCGCAGAAAGGGGTCCACAGCAAAAACATACAGAAGGGGGCTCAAAGGGCAACCCTGCCTCACCCCCGCCTCCACCCCAAAACTTTCACCTCGCCATCCATTGACAAGTGGGAAGCTCACGGCCCCCGTATATAAAATCCGTAACCATCTAACAAACTCCCCCGGAATGCCGTACTTTATCAAAGTAGCCCATAGGTATTCATGGTCCACTCGGTCAAATGCTTTTGCCTGATCTAGGGACAGGAGGTAGCAACCCAAATGAAGAGCTTTGCATGTTTCTAATGCTTCTCTAATGGATAGCGCAGCCCCGAAAATGCTCCGCCCTTTCACCGTGCAGAATTGACTATCCGACAACAAAGTGCCTGAAAATAAAATCAATCTAGAAAAAAATATCTTTGTGAGAATTTTTCTGTCCGTATTAAGAAGGGCAATTGGCCTCCAATTCTCAATGTGCTTAGGATCCTTCCCCTTCGATAACAGGACTAGAGAGGATTCCCTCATGGAGGGAGGCAGCAAGCCTCCTCCCAGGCAATCTCTAAAGACCTCCGCAAGGACAGGGGACAACTGATCTTTAAATTTTAAATAAAACTCGGCCGTAAGACCATCTGGACCTGGTGACTTCTTTTTCTTTAGACTTCCAATAGCAGCCCTGACCTCATCCTCAGAAATTTCCTGTATCAAAGGATTAAAATCCAAATTATTCACATCAGAAACTGGGGTTGTTTCCAAAAAGGCCTTCATCTTCTCCCTATCCAAAGCCTTCCGCCCAAACAAGGCCGCATAGTACGACCCTATGACACTCAAGATTCCCTCCCTAGTAGATTGTAAAGTCCCCTGAGCGTCAACAAGGCCTGTCACCAATTTCTTACTAGCTGCTTCCTTGCAGTTTACAAAGGGATCTGGAGAGTGACCACATCCATAGTCTCTCTCCTGGACCAAAGACTTGTAGCGACTATACTGGAGCTGCTTTATCTGTGCTTTCAGCTGGGCTATTTCCTCCTTATCCACCCTGTCTGAGATAAGAGACTCTAGCCTTCTTTGAAGGGTTAGGTATTTTTTATATTTTTTTACCTCCCTTCGTACAGATAGCTTTTGGAAGAAGACCCTGAATGTCTCCTTGGCCTCCTCCCACCACATTGACATAGAATCGTAAAAATCTGCCCTCGCAACCTCACACCGAAAGAGTGCTTCAAAGGAGCGTATCACCGACTCATCCTCCAGGGAATCCACACTAAGCCGCCATAGTCCCTTGCCTCTTTCTGGGACAGATGGAACCCCCCACAGAAAGGAGAGAGCCAGATGGTCTGAAAATTCTACTACAGATTCCCTCACCTCTGTGAAGACCTCACCAGCCCCTGTAAAGACCATGTCTATGCGACTACTTTGTTGCCCCTTATAATAGGTATGTTTGGCCTTCCGGTTGTTCTTAGTGGCCACATCGACTAGGCCTGATTGATCTATGATGTTCTGCAACAGGACACTCTCCACTTTATTATAGAGACCAGTTCTATCACACTGCCTCAGAACCTGATTAAAGTCCCCAGCAAAAACAACTGGAAGTGATGTGAACAGGTAAGGTTTAATTTCTGTTAGCAAGGCCCTTCTCTCAGGTGAAGACTGTGGACCATAGATGTTAATGAGTCTAACTTTCCTTCCGCTCAAGGTAACATCCAGTAATAAACACCTACCCACCTGAATCTCGAGGGATCGATGTACTATCACATTTAGCCCACCTTTGAAGAGGATACCCACACCTCCGTAGATATCTTCTGCTATTGACCAAAAAGAAGGTCCACTGCGCCATTCGGATGTAGCTTTGCGCAGATCAGCCTTCGTGGCAAGTCTCGTCTCCTGAAGGAAAATCACATCAGAATCAGAGGATGCAAGTTTATCAAAAGCTACAAAACGAGATTTTACTGCCTTGATACTACACACATTCACAGTAGTAAACTTAATTTGTACCGCCATTTTGTTTTTTCTTTTTAGATTGTGTTTCCTCCCCTGAACTGTCACCAAGGCGCTTAAACTGGGCTTGGGATGGCAGAGGGTCCCCTTCCCCTAACGGTATCATCTCTTCCTCTTCTCCCTGTGGTGTTTCTATTTGGGGGTCTGGGTTTGTAGGGGGGCTAGAACCAGCCTGCTCCTCAGCCTCAGACAACAAAGGTGAATTCAATCCCTGCCTCTGGTCCTCCCTCTCCATCCTCTCTAGCTCTTCCTCCTCACCCTCTACCTTTTCAGCCCACGTAGGTTCATCCTCGGATAGGACACCATATTTATTGGCGGTTATCACTGTAAAACTTTCTGTTTCAGCCTTTTTGCCCTTTTTATTTACTGTTTCCCAACCATCCTTTGGCTTGGGTTTTATTTTCTCCTTGGCAGAGGATGCTTTCCCTTTCTGATTCCCCTGAGTAGATGTTTCTATATTGGGTGGCACCTCCTGGGGCTGCTGCCTACTTGTACCCTCACCAGGGGGACCAAGGCCCTTTGTAAATTCTGCCTCCAAGTCAGGGGACTGTGTTAATACATTGTGCCAAGCTTCTGGGCACTTACGGTGCATATGGCCAAACCTACCACACAAGTTACACCTGACTTTGTTGCAGTCAGCTGCCACATGCCCCAACACCCCACACATGGCACACCTAGACACTGCACACCCTCTAGCCAAGTGTGTGGCTGACCCACATTTATAACATTTCCTGGGTTGACCAACATAATAACATAGAACCCTTTCCTTACCAATAAAAAAAGAATTTGGTAAATGTTCTGGAACATTATCAATGATGTTTAACTTGACCTTGGCATTCCAGCCCCCCGTCCAGATTCCGAACTTGTCCATAGATTTGTCCAGAGGGGACACTACAGTGCACTGTCTCTGTAACCACACATAGATGTCTTCCGGTGGGATGGCTTCATTCTTCAGGACAAAGTGCACTGTCTTGGTCTCCGGACGAGTGACCGGAATGACCCGAATAGAATCCCAGGAGGGATCCGACCTTTTATTTTCATAAATTCTCCAGAATTCCTCCAACGTCCCCTGCAGTTTGAAACTTACATCGAACTCCGTTGTTGATTGTGTGACCACCGCCAAGATCTTACTAGGTGGGAACTTACAACATTTCAACAACAGAGTCCCGACAATATAGTCCCTCCCCGGGGCTTTCTCTGCCTCCCCCGTCCACATCACTTTAATCACATTTCTCCTTACTGAGCCTGGGCTAAGACTAGCCATGGGGAAAACTCCCCCACAAAAATACAAAATAAACAAAAAACCTGTCCTGATACTTCACAAAACAGAAATAAACCGAAATAAACGTCCGATTGGTGCAGAAACCAACAAAATCCACCGAGATACAGAGAGAGAAACTACACGTGGTACCCAGAGTTCCCTGTATAACTCAGTCTGTGTCCTTGTACCTTTATATACACACAGTGTATAACTCAGTCTGTGTCCTTGTACCTTTATATGGACACAGAACTCCTCAGTGACTTCTAATATCCTTATAATTTACAGTAGGGGATACATTATCCCTTATAATACATGAGTGGTACCCATAGTTCCCTGTATAACTCAGTGTGTGTCCTTGTACCTTTATATAGACACAGAACTCCTCAGTGACTTCTAATATCCTTATAATTTACAGTAGGGGATACATTATCCCTTATAATACATGAGTGGTACCCAGAGTTCCCTGTATAACTCAGTCTGTGTCCTTGTACCTTTATATAGACACAGAACTCCTCAGTGACTTCTAATATCCTTATAATTTACAGTAGGGGATACATTATCCCTTATAATACATGAGTGGTACCCAGAGTTCCCTGTATAACTCAGTCTGTGTCCTGTACCTTCTATGGAACACAGAAACCCCTAGGTGACTTCTAATATCCTTACTAATATTACAGTAGGGGATACATTATCCCTTATAATACATGAAGTTGGTACCCAGAGTTCCCTGTATACTCAGTCCTGGTGCCTTGTACCTTTATAAGACACAGAACTCTCTCCAGTGACTTCTAATATCCTTATAATTTACAGTATGGGGATAGCATTATCCCTTATAATACATGAGTGGTACCCAGAGTTCCCTGTATAACTCAGTCTGTTTCCCTTGTACCTTTATTATAGACAACATAACTCCTCATTTTGTACTTCTATCTCCTTAATACTTGACAGTAGGGCATACATTATCCCTTATAATACCTTAGTGGTACCCAGAGTTCTCCTGTATAACTAGTCTGTGTCCTTGTACCTTTATATCACACAGAACTCCTCAGTGACTTCTAATAAACCTTATAATTTTTTACAGTAGGGGATACATTATCCCTTATAAACATGAGTGGTACCCAGAGTTTCCCTGTATAACTCATCTGTTCCTTGTAACTTTATATAGACACAGAACCCTCAGTGGCTTCTAATATCCTTATAATTTACGTAGTGATACATATATCCCTTATATACATGTGGTACACCATAGTTTTCCCTGATAACTCAGTCTGTGGTCCTTTGTAACCTTTATATTAGACACAGAAACTCCTCAGTGACTTCTAATATCCTTATAATTTACGTAGGGGATACATATCCCTAGAATACATGATGGTACCCAGAGTTTCCCTGTATAACTCAGTCGTGTCCTGTACCTTTATATAGACACAGACCTCCCTCAGTGACTTTTCTAATAACCTTATAATTTAACAGTAGGGGATATCATTATCCCTTATAGATACATGAGTGGTACTCCCGAGTTTCCCTGTATAACTCAGTCTGTGTCCTTGTACTTCATATGACACAGAAACCCTAAGTCTTCTATATCCTTATAATATTACGTAGGGGGATACATTATCCTTATAATCCATGAAGTGGTACGCCGAAGTTCCCTGTATACTCAGTCTGTGTCCTTGTACTTTATATAGCACAGAACTCCTCAGTGACTTCTAATGTTCCTTATAATTTACAGTATGGGGATACATTATTCCCTTATAATACATGAGTGGTACCCAGAGTTCCCTGTATAACTCAATCTGTGTCCTTGTACCTGATATAGACACAAACACTCCTCAGGACTTCTAATCATCCTTAAATTTACCAGTAGTGGGATACATTATCCTTATAATACATGAGTGTACCAGAGTTTCCTGGTATATCCTTCAGTCTGTGTCTTGTACCTTTATATGGACACGAAACTCTCATGACTTCTAAATCCTTTATACTTTACAGTCGGGGAGTTACATTATCGCCTTATAATACATAGTGGTACCCAGAGTTCCCTGTAATAAATCAGTCTGTGTCTTGTCCTTTATATAGACACAGAACTCCTCAGTGCTTCTAATGAATCCTTACTAATTTACGTAGGGGTCCAACATTATCCCTTATAATAACATGAGTGGTACCGATTTTTCCCTTTATAACTCAGTCTGTGTCCTTGTAACGCTTTATATAGACACAGAACTCCTCATTGACTTCTAATATCTTATACTTTACAGTAGGGGCTACATTACCTTATATACATGAGTTGGTACCCAATTCCCTGTATACCTCGTCTGTTGTCCTTTACCTTTATATGGACCATAACTCCCAGTGACTTCTAATATCCTTATAATTTACAGTAGGTGGATACATTTTCCTTATCATCTATGAGTGGTACCAGAGTTCCCTGTATAACTCAATCTGTTCCTTTGTACCTTTATATAACACCGAACTTCCTCAGTGAGGCTTCTATATCCTTATAATTTACCGTAGGGGATACTTATCCTTATAATACATGAGTGTACCCAGAGTTCCCTGTATAACTCTGTCTTGTGATTGTAATCTTTATATGGACACGAACTTCTCCAGTGACTTCTAATATCCTTAAATTTACAGTAGGTACATTAATCCCTTATAATAGGACATGAGTGGTACCCAGAGTTCCCTGTATAACTCAGTCTGAGTATCTTTATATAGACACAGAACTCCTCAGTGCACTTCAAATCTCGCTTATAATTTACAGTAGGGGATACATTTATCCCTTTATAAATGAGTGGTACCCAGAGTTTTCCCTGTATAACTCTGTCTTGTGATTGTATCTTTATATGGACCAGAACTTTCAGTGACTTCTAATATCCTTATAATTTAGATTAGGGGATACATTATCCTTATAATACTGAAGTGGTACCCAGAGTTCCCCTGTATAACTCAGTCTGGTGTCCTTGTACCTTATATAGACACCAACTCCTCATACCTTCTAATATCCTTATAATGTTTTGTTTACATTAAGGGGATCATTATCCTTATAATAACATGAGTGGTACCCAGAGTGTCCCTGTAATAACTCAGTCTTGTGTCCTTGTACCTTTATTAGACACAGACTCCTCAGTGGACTTCTAATATCCTTATATTTACAGTGGGGGATACATTATCCCTTATAATACATGAGTGGGTACCCAAGTTTCCCTGTATAACGCAGTCTGTTCCGTGTACCTTTATATGGACACAGACTCCTCAGTGACTTCTAAATAATACCTTACATTTTAACAGTAGGGCTACAATTATCCTTATAATACATGAGTGGTACCCAGATTCCTGTATAACTCGTTTGTGTCTTGTACCTTTCTATAGACACAGAACTCCTCAGTGACTTCTAATAATCCTTATCATTTACAGTAGGGGATACAATATCCCTTATAATACAATGAGTGGTACCAGAGTTCCCTGTAATAACTCAGTCCTGTGTCCTTTACCTTTTCGACCAGACTCCTCATGACTTCTAATATCCTTATCATTTACAGTAGGGGATACAATATCCCCTTATAATAACATATTGGTACCCCGCGAGTTCCCTGTATAACTCAGTCTGTGTCCTTGTACCTTTATATAGACACAGAACTCCTCAGTGACTTCTAATATCCTTATAATTTACAGTAGGGGATACATTATCCCTTATAATACATGAGTGGTACCCCGAGTTCCCTGTATAACACTGCCCTGTCTTGCTACCTTTGTATGTATGAAATTGTTTTTAATTATCTATCTGTATAATTGCTTGCACTTATCCCCTTGTTTGTATAATCTGTATTTTATAATGTACATCGCTGTGTACCAAGTGACGCTTTATAAATAAAATTATACATACATACATTAAACACTTATTTTCAGGTCCTGACCCCCGAAACATTGTTTCTTTGTGACTCACAGTAAATTGAAACTCCATAGAATTAGTGTGCCCCTCTGTCCTTTTTTGCTTGTGTTATAGCGAGACTGACTGAGGAAGCACCTAGAACCATATTGTCAAATTGCCACAGTGCGTACACTACGAGGGAGCGTGGATATAATCGTGAAGTTCATGCGTGTATAGTGTAAGGGAGCGTAGATATAGTCAGGAAGTGCATGCGTATACAGTATAAGACTAGGTACACACAGTAGGACTTTTTGTCCCGAGCGAGCACTATATCCATGCTATATTGTAGCGTGGATATAGTCGGGAGATTCGTGCGTGTAGAGTATATCGTAGCGTGGATATAGTCGGGAGATTCGTGCGTGTAGAGTATATCGTAGCGTGGATATAGTCGGGAGATTCATGCGTGTAGAATATATCGTAGCGTGGATATAGTCGGGAGATTCATGCGTGTAGAGTATATCGTAGCGTGGGTATAGTCGGGAGATTCATGCGTGTAGAGTATATCGTAGCGTGGATATAGTCGGGAGATTCATGCGTGTAGAGTATATCGTAGCGTGGATATAGTCGGGAGATTCATGCGTGTAGAGTATATCGTAGCGTGGATGTAGTCGGGAGATTCATGCGTGTAGAGTATATCGTAGCGTGGATATAGTCGGGAGATTCATGCGTGTAGAGTATATCGTAGCGTGGATGTAGTCGGTAGGTGAGATCACGGACTGGGGTTGGTGACGGAGGGTCAGGCCCTATAATGATGTCATGTACACTGACTGTTCATCCACATACAAGGTTTATTCCCTTTACATTACAGGTGAAATGACTCTTCCCACTACCCACATGGCCGCCATTCACTCTTCCAATAACAAAGATGGTAGACGGCATGAACTACACATCAGTATCCCTCATTCAAGATGGCCGAACTAGGGTTCTTAGCCCCGCCCCATCCAACGGCGCCCCTCCCACACGCATTAGAACATTGGAGACACGGTGAGAATGTGGGAGCTGTCGTGCTGCTTTATCTCCCGGCATACTTGCTCACGCGGGAGTTGTGCTTTTGTAGGGGAATATGCTGCTATCCCAGCATGCTCTGTGACACCCCAAACAGGGATTTCTAGAAATATAATGGGATCAGTGGGTGGCGTTAAATCCCTTACAGTGCATGCTGGGAGGTTAGTGCAGTGATGTCGACCCTCAGCACTCCAAGTATGTGCAAACTACAACTCCCATCATGCCCTGTTAGTAGAATGTACATTTTAACATCTGTAGTGTCGATCACTGCCCTAGTGCATAATGGGAAAAGAACCAAATCTTCTTCCACTGGGTCTGTTATCTGTCTTCAGCCAATCACAGCATGTACTGTGAATATGGCGTTCACCAGTGCATGCTGGGAGTTGTAGTAACTATCCCTTCCCAGGTACATGTTGGAGTTGTAGTAACTATCCCCCAGGTACATGTTGGAGTTGTAGTAACTATCCCCCAGGTACATGTTGGAAGTTGTAGTAACTATCCCTTCCCAGGTGCATGTTGGGAGTTGTAGTAACTATCCTTTCCCAGGTACATGTTGGGAGTTGTAGTAACTATCCTTTCCCAGGTACATGTTGGGAGTTGTAGTAACTATTCCTTCCCAGGTACATGTTGGGAGTTGTAGTAACTATTCCTTTCCAGGTACATGTTGGGAGTTGTAGTAACTATTCCTTCCCGGGTACATGTTGGGAGTTGTAGTAACTATTCCTTCCCGGGTACATGTTGGGAGTTGTAGTAACTATCCCTTCCCAGGTACATGTTGGGAGTTGTAGTAACTATTCCTTCCCGGGTACATGTTGGGGAGTTGTGATAACTATCCTCCCAGGTACATGTTGGGGAGTTGTAGTACACTAGACCTTCCCAGGTACATTTGGAAGGAGTTGTAGTATAACTAACCTTCCCGGTACATGTATGGGGATTGTGGTAGGAACTATTCCTTCCCGGGTACATGTTGGGAAGTTGTAGTAGACTATTACTTTCGCAGGGTCGATGTTGGGAGTTGTGAGTAGAACATTCCTTCCAGGGTAACAAGTGTTGGGTAGTTGTAGTAACTGTTCCTTTCCAGGTACATGTTGGGAGTTGTAGTACTATCCTAGAGTCCCGGGTACGAGGTTGTTGGAGTTTATTAACTCCATCCTCTACTACCTTGGTAACATGTTGGTAGTAAGTAGTAACTATTACCCTTCCCATGTGCATGTGGGAGTGTTGGAACTATATCTTTTCTCGCACAGGTCTAACATGTTGGGGAGCAAGGAGTTGCATAGTGGACTATCCACATTCCCCGGTACATGTTTGGGAGTTGTAGTAACTATACCCGCTTCCCAGGGTACTTTTGGGGAGTTTTAGTAACTATCCTTTCCCATTGTGGCATGTATCAGGGGAGTGTGGACGTAAAACTAGTCCTTCCCAGTACAAATGTTGGGAGTTGTATAACTATTCTTTCCCTGTACATGTTGGGAGTTGCATAACTATCCCTTCGCCCACATTGTAGTAACTAGACCTCCGCCTGTACTAGTGCGATGAGTTGTAGTAACTAGACCTTCCCAGTACATGTTGGGAGTTTGTAGTAACTATATCCTTCCGCATGTGGCATGCTGAATTTGTAGTAGACTATCCCCTTCCAGGTACATGTTGGGGAGTTGTAGTAACTATCGCCTTCCCTGTGGCATATGCTGAGTTGTAGTACAACTATCCCTTCCCATGTGCATGCTGGAAGTTGTATTAACTAGACCTTCCCAGGTACATGGTGGGAGTGTAGTACATAGACCTTCCCAGTTCCACATGTTGGGAGTTGTTCGTAACTAGACCTTCGCCAGGTATGCATGTTTGGGAAGTTGTACTTAAACTAGACTTTCCCAGGTACATGTTGGGAGTTGTAGTAACTATCCCTTCCTAATAAACCATTATTTAGCACCGGGGGGGGGAAAGAATCATTCTTTTCCCCTCGCCTCCCATCTGGATTACGCCTCTGGCGGTATGGGCGTCTGAAAATCAAAGGAAGGACGGGGGGTCGGAAAAAAACTCGACGGCGCGGGGTCTGCCGTGGGGGGGGACTCAGAAGAAAGAGAGAGAACGACATATTTCTCCCAAAGAAAAAGTGGGACGTTGAACCGATTATTAGAACATTGTAGTACTCTCCTTCCCCATGTACATGTTAGGGCGTTGTATGTAACTATCCCTTCCCATGTACCGTGTGGGTGGGGTTTTTTTAGTGTGTTAGTATCGTATTCTCCCATTGATGCTGGAATTTGTAGTAACTATCCCTCCCCATGTGCAGGTTCCCAGATGGCAATTTTGCGGAGTTTTCAGTACTATCCCTTCCCCGGTACATGTTGGAGTGTAGATTAACTAGACCTTCCCAGGTCACATTTTGGGTTTTAAGTAACTAGACCTCCCAGTACATGTTGGGATTTAGTAAACTCTTCCTTCCCATGTTGCATGCGGAAGTTGTGTAACTATCCCTTCCCAGGTACATGTTGGGAGTTGTAGTAACTATCCCTTCCCATGTGCATGCTGGAAGTGTAGTAACTAGACCTTCCTAGGTACAAATGTCACCGTGGGAAGGTTCAGTTCAACTACACAACGCCCCACATGTCACCTGGTGAGGTTAGTTACTACCACGACTGGGCCCAACATGATAGCCTGGGAAGTTCTGTTACTAACATACAACTCCCAACATTGGGGATTTGTAGTAACTATGAACCTTCGCCAGGATACAGGTTGGGAGTTGTAGTAACTATACCTTCCCGTTACAAAAAAAAAAGTGTTGGCGAGCTTGTATAACTATTCCTTCCCCATGTGCATGCTAGTGGAAGTTTTATTACCATACCCTTCCCTGTACTGTTTGATGAGTTGTAGTAACTATCCATTCCCAGTGCATTTGTTTGGGAGTTGTATAACTATCCCGTCCCAGGTACATGTTGGAGAATAAAGAGAGTTGTTTAGACTATTCCTTTCCGGTTACATGTTGGGGTGTGTAGTAACGATATCCTTTCTCCAGGTGCATAGTTTAGGGTAAATTTGTAGTAACCGAGTCCTTCCACGGGTACCTGTTATTGGTGGAGTGTTGAGTACTTCGGTCCTTCCCGGGACAGTGTTTGGGAGTTGTAGGTAATAACTATTCCTTCCGCGGGGTACATGGTGGGAGTTGTAGTAACGATATCCTTCCACAGTACAGTTTGTTGATTTGTATAACTCTTCCTTCCCAGGACAGGTTGGGATTGTAGTAACTATTCCTCCTAGTACATGGGTGGGCAGTTGGTACTATTCTTCATGAGGTACATTTGGGGAGTTAGTAAGTGTCAGCTGTCCACCGTTCGCCTGTGGTCATGCTGGTAGTTTGTATGTACTATATCCGTCCTGGTACATGTGGGATTGTAGTAACTATTCCTTCCACAGTACATGTGGGGAGTTGTCAGTAAAAAAAAGAACCGATTCCTGCCTAGGTAAATGTTGGGGGTTTGTAGTAACTATTTCGCTTTCCCAGGTAACACTGTTGTGGAGTCTTATTAACTATTCCGTTCCTAGTACATGTTGGAGTTGTAAGTAGCTTCCCGTCCCATGTGCATGCTGGAGATTTGTTAGATAACTGATTGCTGCTTTCCCCATTGTACATGTTGGGAGTTGTAGTACTATTCTTTCTAGGTACATGTTGGGAGTTGTATTAGCTGTTGCGCCTTCCTCATGGGCATGGCTGGAAGTGTGTAGACTATTCCCGTCCCAGGTACATGTTTTGTAGTATATAAAAAAAAAAACTACAAATTAGCTATCCCTTCCCGGTACATCTGTTGGAGTTGTAGTACTATTACCTTTCCCTGGGCAATGCTGTCGAAGGTGTAGTAGCTGGGTCGCGTGGTCCCAGGTACATGTTTGATTTGTAGTAAGGCGGTATCCCTTCCCATGTGCGATGCTGAAAGTTGTAGAGCTAGTCCTTTGTCAACAGGTGTACATGTTTTTGCAGGGTGGTAAGTCGATCCCTTCCCAGGTACTGTTGGGAGTAGTGTAGAACCTATTCCGTCCCGGGTACATGTTGGGGGGGAAGTGGGGTAGATAGTAACTATTCCTTTCCCGGGATCAATGTTGTGGAAGTTGTAGGAACTATTCCATTCCAAAAAAACAAGACACAGAGGTACCGGTTGGAAGTGGGACAATATAATAACACTACAAGCCCTTCCCATGTGCATGCTAGGAGTTGTAGTAACTATTCCTTCCTGGTACATGTCTGGGAGTTGTCATACTATTCCTTCCCAGGTGCATGTTGGTATTTGTAGTAACTATTCCTTCCGCAGGTACATGTGTGGGATTGTAGTAGGCTGTGCCCTTCCCATGTGGCTGCTGGGAGTTTGGAGTAACATTTCCGCTCCGCGGCTTAGCATGTTGGGAGTTGTAAGTTACTTCCCTTTCCAGGTACATATTGGGAGTGTAGGTAAACTATTTCTTCCCGGATACATGTCTGGGAGTTGTAAGTAGCTATCCCTTCTACATAGTTGGGGGGGCCCTGCTGGGAGTTGTAAGTAACTATTCCGTCCCGGTTAACCTGTTTGGGAGTTTCAAGTAACTATTCCTGTCCCGGTGCATGTTGGGAGTTGTAGTAAAAGCATAAACATATTCCTTCCCATGATACATGTTGGGAGTTGTAGTACCGTCCCTTCCCATGCTGCAATGCTGGGATTATATAACTATCCCTAATCCCGGGTAAATGTTGGGAGTTGTAGTAAGCTATGTCCTTCCCAGGTACATGTTTGTAGTTTGAGTAACTATTCCTTCCTGCAGGTACATGTTGGGGTGTTAGTAGCTGATTCTGTCCCTTGTACATGTTAGGAGTAAATGTATTTACTAATCCCTTCCCAGGTACTACTGTGGGGGAGGAGTTATAGTCACTATATCTTCCCAGGTGGCATGTTGGGAGTTGTAGTAGCTTATCCCTTCCCATGTGGGCATACTGCCGGAGTTTTGTAGTAACTATTCTCCCCTACCTTCGCCGCTGTGTGCTATTATTTTCTGAGGATTTGTAGATATCACTATTTCACTTCCCAGTGGCACATTGTTATATGGAGTTTGTAGGTAGCTCTTCCCCTTCCCAGGTACATGTTGGGACGTTGTAGTATACTATCCCTTCCCAGTGGCTACACTGCTGGGTTGTCTTGTACTAATCCCTATCGTCCATGTGGCAATGGGTTGGATAGTTGTGTATAGCTATCGAGTATACCCTTCCCAATGTGCATGCGGGAGTTGTAGTTACTGATCCCTCTCGCCATGGGTCTGCATCGCTGTGGAGTTTTCGTGCTGGTTCCCTGATATAATTTAACTTAGCGTGTGTGGTAGCATGGATTCCATTGCAGGTGTCATGCCTGGGAGCTGATTATATAGTAATATTATTATACGTGACCGCTCTCTCACTCTTTACTAGGTTTCCTCCCTGGGGATAGTAGCCGTCGGACCGCCCAGCCACACCTCATGCTATAACGGTTGCTTTCCTCTGCGCTTTTCTTCCTCTCGTTGGCATTGTCATGATGTCAGGTTGTGCAAACAGCTAACTCATCGCGTCCCGTTAGTATTGAATTGACACAGTGCACCGGGTGTGGGAGCATCGCTATCTTCCTCGCCACAAGCTGGTCTCAATTTGGCGCTAGATGGGGTGGGTCACAGAGCCACAATCCACAATGGCCACTCCCCACTTTTGTACCATTTCAGCCCCCTTACCCTTGGTGCTTCTCTCCGCCCACAGTGGATGTGGCGGGATATCCCGTGGATAACCCTTGAGGTATTCGGTCCCATCCGTCCAGTGACCAAGCCGTCATTGTGGAATGTTAGCGTAGCATAAGTCAGGCAAGGGGTGATCAGAATATCGCCGCCCGCTGCCCGTGGGTGAATGGTAACAGTTATAGCACAATATGTACTGAAGCTAGCAGCTCCCGAGCGCTGGACGGACGATACTGGAGTTAGTGGTGGGAAACGGGATGACTGTACTACAAGGGCCACTGCAGCGTGGTCATTGTTGCGGGTGAACATTAACTCAGTACTCGTTACCCAAAAGTACCTTATGTTTACTCTTCGCTTTCTCTTCTATGTTTGTTTTATTATGTAGTGGAGATGTATTTCTATGTTACTACCACGTAGGTAATAGAAAACATTGGTTATTCAGGGTTGAAGTTCCTTATCAGTTAAAATGGTGCCAATTTTGCCCCAACCATCATATGTTAGCTTTCAAATGTTGATTTAAGATCTGATGGGTTGGGCAAATTAGCATTCTATTTGTAATAAGAACTTTTATTGAATCTCCCTGATGTTTTTCATCATGGTTCTATCAGAGTAATGGCTCCCATTTTGAATTAATTAGATCTGGTCAAACATGACTTGGCAGATTCAAAGGACAACTGGAGTGCTAAAAAACTTTTGTTGATAGCGGCTTCCTTACGTATTTTTTGAACAATTTTTTTTAAAAACCATTGTCTAGTTACAAATAAAATTGTAAATTCCTGTTTCTCCTTTTGCTTTTAAAACCAAACAAGCTCATCAAAGTTCTCCTAAGTTCGGATAATTGTATTTGCTTTAATTTCCTGTGTACTGTGTTTTCAATAGCTACGGTCCCATACCCTGTTTAACTATTCCTATCGTAGATTTACTAAGCCGTATTTAAATTCTCCTCGCTTCGTCAGTTGGTAGTTCATAAAGGCCGAGTACTAATTCATATTCAAGTGGCAGTGATAACTTTCCAACTCATTTTTCCTTCACATTTATTAAGTTACTCATTAATGCTCTCATACATCTAGACAGAATCCCATATGTTTCTCTCTCTCTGTGTAGACCATATGTCCTGGCGATAAAGTCTAAGGTCGGAGATGATAATACCAATAAAATCTTTGTTCTTTTCCTGGACTATAAATTTAGTTTAACACACATTTTAGTTTATTTTAAATACATTTTATTTTAATTACTACTACTACTACTGTCTACTAATCAACTGAGATCATTATGAAGTAAGAACGTGTCTTCTCAATAAGGCCAAACTGTATTGTAATTGCCTTAATGCCTTTATGCATCTATACCAAAAATAGGTTTTTTAAATTGACCATAACTGGAAACCTATATTCTTTCCCCAACCACCACTGTATCATTTTTTTGTTGATCTGCCCCCTATTTCTTTATATATCCAATCTAAACTTATTATATTTCAGCTGTCAATCATTCCTTGCTTAACTGATCTGGAATGGTGACAGAGTTTTGACAGTTGGAATGCTGTGTGTGTCTGTGTCAGGACTGACAGTTGTTTTATAGGGAAAAGTCAGGTCGATGGAAGTGGGAGGGGTTAAAAGTGGGAGGGGGGATACTGCTCCTAACAAAATTTTTGCTGGATTGAAGGCATGCGCAACACACGCAAATCAGAGTAGTGCTACTTACATGATTCAATTATTGCGATAAGATGAGGCAAAGTCCTTTTTTTCAGTATAGTGGTCCCTTTAACACCATAATCAATAACTAACTTGCAAACAAAATAGAACACTAAGCCATGCTGCATACATTCTAATATTTCTATTGTATGCTGATTAAAAGCCGCACCCTTTCTGTAGAATGTCTACCCACCAAATGGAGCTTCCTTAGCTAGACTAAACCTACCAGTGCTTTTTAGTTAAATGTCTCAGTTTGTGCTTAAAGGGATAGTTCACCCACAAAATAACCCTTGCTTAATCAAATGTATGATTGTATGGGAGGGAGGAGCACTTCACCTGCTGGCTATATTGCCCCCTAAGAAGCCTACAAAAACTCACTCTTACCAAACACAATCTGCACACGGTTAGGGGGAGCGTGGGGGCGAGAAATACACGCGCACCGAGGATTGCGGTTTGGTAAGTAGGGAAATCTGGAATTAGGGGGCAATATGGAAGAGTGGAGCAATTACTCCTCTCTCCATTATAACTATAAAATTAATTTTTGGGTGAACTATCCCTTTAGTACTTTCCTCCGATCAGTAGAAATCTAAATCGTGCTGTCCTTTTGTAAATAAAATGGCGGTGATAAATTGGTTAGTTAGTTAGTTTGTTAGTAAGAAAAACAAGAAGAATAAGTTGACTGGATGCCATGGCCAACAATCTCTCCTTTATTTATATTTCTTATTGTGCATAGCTTCATTAATGGCTCAGTATGTGAAAACATATTTCAAATTAATGGTAGATGTCACCGAATCTCTGCATGCAGAAACAAACAGCCATTTTTAAACTTGGTCCTCAGTGCTCTTTCTGCCCCTGCTGGGTTTCTATTCTCTTCTTATTCTCCTTGCCGCTCGGTCATCAATAAAGTCCGAGACAAGAAACATCAGCGGAATTAGTACTTTGCTTAAGCCGTATGAACCACGGCTTTGTAAGCTGATACACGGACATGAACTATTCTCCAAGTGGCTTGTGAGATGTCCGACCTTTGCAAAATCCGGTCCGCTAGTATCAGCGAATTTCGAATAAATTCGAAATCCGTGAGCGGACCATAAAAAGGACCCATAAAAATGAAAAAAAATCCTCGAAATACGAGAAATCCTCGTAATTTTCGAAATTTTCGAAAATACAAGAAATCCTCGTAATTTCGGAAATTTTCTAAAATACGAGAAATCCCGGTTCGGAAGGCGGAAAATCCGCTGCTCCGAACGGGATAATCCCGCGCGGATCCGGGTTCGGATCCACAAAACCAGCCATCCCTAGTGGCTTGTAATATTTTACTCATTGTAATGATGATGATGATATTAGGCTCCACCTTTCCCTTGCGCATGGGCAGAGGTGCGATACCAAAATGTAACCAGTCCACTACCTTGTGCATGCTGGACTTTATCTGAAAATGGTTTTTGTTTGTCTTTTTACATTTCTTGATGCAAAAATGTTTTGGGAAAAATTTAAGCTGAAAAATGTGAACTGTATCCGATAGAATCATATTCAACTGCTGAATCTCTGGATGCATTCAAAAGAGGCTTGGATGTTTTCTTGGACAGGCAGAATACTTAGGGTTACAGTTGGTGACTGTATGATTGTTGTGTCCCTTCGGTTGGTGTACTGGGGGAGATGCTCCAATTATATATGGAGGAAACTGTACTTTGCTGTTGGTTAGGGGTGATTTTTTCTCTGTGGAGGGATAAGGATTGATGGGCTATTGTCTTTTCACATCACCAAATTAGCTATGTAACTACTGTAAGTAGTAGATGATAGATGTATCTGCATGGAAAGGAGTTCTATACAGTTTGGCGTCTGTTCTACCTACTGATAAATCAACTGTGTATGTGGGTCAGTTCTCTCAAAGAAAACCAAACTCTACGTATATTTCTGTCACCTAATTTACAACCGTATCTAATAAAAGCAGAAATAAAACCCAATCCTATGACTCAAACTTGTGGGATTTGCGCCCAACAGATCAGTAGAAGCAAAAGAAATTGTCTGTCCTCTTGGCATCAACATTCACCAGATGTCCAGGAACGTTAGATATTGCCTGTGTGATTCTCTGTCCACCAACACATCGCGTTTAGCTAAGCCAATGGCAAAAAAAATCTCCCTGGTGGGTCATGTAGATATTTATATCTGGGGAATCCAGGAGACTGTTACCTACTGCAAGATAATTAACTTTATTACAATGAAAGAAATATTAGTTCAGGGAATACAAATGGTTTCATGTGTCTGAATATCATATTTTCCATCAAACCATTGTAATGCTCAATGTTTCTATGGGGGCCTCTACTACATTAACAAATGGGAAGGTTTCCCTGAATTCAGCATTGAATGGACTCTTCCTTACCAACCCACTGACTGGCTAGATAAATGGGCACTTATCTGTTTTCGCCCCCTCAAACTCAATGATATTAAGGCCAAACTTAAAGAGAACTAAAGTCCCAAGAAAACATTGCCCCAATAGAGAGAGCACATTCACAAACGAACAACAAACTGTGTCTCATGTCTCCCTTTGCTCTGCATGCTGGGTGATTTATGAAAATAACCTGTGTTGTACTAAGGGTCAGCTCCCATAATTCACCTTATCTGGGAACACCCCCTAAGTGTGCGCCGGACACTTCACAGGAAACTGCATTCTTGGTTCCTGGAAGCTGACAACCAATCATGTTACAACTCAGAGATCCCTCCCTCTGACACAGAACACAGATATCAGTGCAGTTTTTGTGTAAACACTAGAAATGCTCCTTCCCTTACAATGATAAATTCCTATGCTTTACATACAAAAAGAAAAGTAATCTTTGCAGTGTATGTCTTTGCTAGCACGATGAAAGAAACCAGAACATTTAACATTTCACATTCAGTATGGGGAATCGAACCAGCAACCTTCTATATTGTGTTCTTTCTAAAAAAGAAGCTTTCTTCTACCACTAGGCCCAAGGGCTAATATAATGGACTAGTACATGAAGAGTCTTTTATCTTTTGCTAGACACATAATAGAAACAAAAAGGGAACATGGGGAATCGAACCTGTGCCCCAAGTCTGATTTTTTTCCTAACCCACACTTTAACAGAGCACGCCACAGTGAACTCTCACTCAATAGAAGTAAATGTCAGTAAAATCAGTACACTATTTTGTTTGCTACTGGAAAGACTGTCAGCAATTCACACTGGTTGGTAAATAATAACAGAGCTGCTATATATAAGTTTGTACACATGTAGAAACTTCATATTTTTCTAGAAACATGGAAACAAACACAAAAAAGCACTAAATCAGGCAGTAAACTATGTTATATTGTTTCATACGTAAGCTAGGGGATTTGAACTTGTGACTTCTTGGTCTGTTTGTTCCTAAACACACAGCATTTACATGGTGCGCCACCGCCACGGAGATGCTAGAAACTCTGCACATAGACAGTGAATCCTGGGTCAGGGGGCGTGGCTCTTTGAAGCCAACATGGGCTATGATTGTACTGCAACAAGATGGAAGCCTCCTTTGTTACAGAATCTATTACTTATATCTACTAAATGCAAATAACTGAGAAAAATCTTTCAAACGTGTAGTTGTTCTGGGGAGAAAAACTTCACATTAGATCTCTTAGTTTCTCCTTTAATTAGAGATATCCGAACTTCGCGAGCGGACTCATTAAACCTATTAAAAAAAAGTTAGGCAAAATCCGTTCTTTTTGAAAAAACGAGGATTCTGCGAAAATACGAAAAATGTGGCTTGCTCCGTCCAAAAATGTGAAAAATCGGCAAATTTTTAATTTACGAGGATTTCTCATATTTTCAAAACGCGGTTCGGAAAAGTTCGGAAGGCGTAAACCGGAAAATCCGCGATATCCGCCGTCCGGGTTCGGTCCGCGAACTGGGCCATCACTAACTTAATGCAAGAAACACTTAACGCAGTTTTATAAATACGATCGAATCTGGATGCCGCCGCTTATCATCCAAATTTGGTAATAACGAGACAAAAAAGTTAACAAACCTTTATAAATATTTCGCACAGCATTGGCATTCCGACCAATTTGCTGAATTCCATCCAATTGATCGTTTTTTCAAAGACCAATGGTCAATATTGATTGGTCTATCAAAAAAAAATGATCAACCCCCATCTTCCATAACATATCTTGCCTAGTTTTCAATATCCTTGAATATATGGAAGTCGGCAGCACTAAGGGGGTTATTCAATAAAAGTACTTATCGTTTAAATTGGTACTATTTTGCCCCAACTAATCAGATGTTAGCTTTCAAATTTACATAAGTTCTGATTGGTTGGGGCAAAATTAGCACCATTTTAAACGATAAGAACTTTTATTGACTCTTCCTGTAAGTGTGGAATTACACAGTTTCCACCAATCGGAAATCCATCATCAGGCCATGATGGCTAGATTAGAAAGCATTTCATTTCCCAATTTAGCAAAGGATTTTCTCAGTTTTGGTTCACACACAATATTGTGTTATTTCTGCAGCTTTCTTAAATGGCTAATACTGGATATTACCTTTCTCTTTTACTGCAATCGCCTGCTCAGAAGGTTTAATGGCACAAACAGATGGTAGTTTAGAACTTTCTTCTCGCACTTAACAGTGAGATTGACGTTAGAGGTATTTTTGCAAAGGTTTAGTTTTTTGTCAATTGATTGACAAGATGAAATCTTGGTCTAATAAACACACCACTTAGTACAAATATAACGCTCTGTAAGGTCATAGACAATGCTGGCACTTAAGAAGGTAAAAGGTTTACCCCCCAATAATACTATTAAACAATCTCAAATAACTGACACAAACATGTTTTCCTCTATGACCAGAACCTTTTCACTTCCAGATTGTATTGTGGACCGAAACCTGAACTGTGCAGAAAGGATTGGGGCAGCCCCAATGTTCTCCTATACTTTATATCAGAAAACGCTTGGGACTTTGTGTAGCCAATGTCAGATTCTGTCTTTTTGTATTGTTACAATGTGTTGTCAGCTTTACCCACAAGGTGCCAGAGTAGGTAGTGCCAGAGAAGAATTAGCACGATACCTTTTAATTATACGTTACAGAAATGAGTATTCTACCCTAGGGAGATCTAGCATTGCTCTTCTTATACCAGATTTGTCTCAGTAGTTCTAATTTGCTACTTTTAAAACTACATGAGATGTTTAATATCCCAAGGCTTTCAGAAAGCACTTTTTAAATGAAAAATGCATAAACCACCACGGAAACCATTTATACGTTTAGAAACTGGTTTGAAGTGTAAAGAAAGTTGAGCAACGAATATTTTATCTCTTTGTTTAGTCAATGAGTTCTGGTTCTTACGGGTCCCTTCTCCTCATTCTGGATATCAAGTTAGATGTCTTTCCTGAGGACATAAAGCTCTCTATTGCCATGAGCTTGTGTTTCAATTTCAATTTCTTCAACCAATCAGATGTTAGCTTTCAAATGTTAAATAAGATCTGATTGGATGGGGCAATATTAGCACCGTTTTATACGAAGATAACTTTTATTGAATCTCCCTGTTAGAAGAGCTGGCATTTGCAGAATTCTTGAAATAAAAAGTTTGTTGAAGGAAATGGGAAAAAAAGGAATCAGATTCTGAAAGTATTAAAATTGATACAGAGAAGTAGAAACTGTATGCAGGTTGCTATACAAATGTTGACACATTAGAAAAAGATTTTCTATAAGAAAAGACGTCTTAGTTGGTTGATCAGCAATTATGGAATACCGGTATGACTTTGCCCATCTGTTCTGAAGCAGACATGTTGATACATCTGGTTCACTGACCTCTTCTTTATGAAAGTCTCTAACTGTTTGGGCCACCCACGTTACTAGTATATCCACGTAGTTAGTGGAAAAACACAGAACCTTCTATTGTTTAAATAGTAAATTCTGTCAGTATCAAGGACCGCCATAGACATATGATCACGGTCCTACTATTCGCGGATGGTACGACTAGGATACACAGCTATACTTATACAAACAAGATGATTAGTGCAATTATACAGATAAATTGAAATAAAATACATTTCATACTTGGTTAAGAAAATTGATATAAGTGCATTATGCCATGATATTTTAGGACTGCGATCCCTGCCCCGAAGAGCTTACAATCTAAGTAGGTGGGACAACCCACAGAGACAAGTGGGGGGATGGGTACAAAGTGCTTTGGATGGCTAACAATCATTTATAGTGCTGGCGCTCAGAAGTCTACCGGGTTATTCAATAAAAGTTCTTATCGTTTAAAATGGAGCTAATTTTGCCCCAACCAATCAGATTTGATTTAACATTGAAAGCTAACATCTGATTGGTTGGGGCAAAGTTAGCACCATTTTAAACGATAAGAACTTTTATTGAATAACCCTTCGGATGTCCCCGGGGAAGCTAGAGAGGAGAGAGTTCCAAAGGTGACTCACACAGACTCACAGTTCTCAAGGTGGAGACTCAATGCTGGGATCTCCGGTAAAGTGGAGAGCATATCCCGATACATGAACAAGGACATTGCACACCAGTCTTGAATGCAAAAGGTCTTTATTAAAACATCAATAAAATACCGCGTGACATATACCGTATCCGTTCAATGCAGGTGCTCCGCCCCGAAACTTCACATGGTGTCTTATTGATGTTTTATTAAACACTTTTTGCATTTGAGACTGGTGTGCTCAGTCCTTGTTCGAGTTCCAATGGTTGGGAGCAGCTAGAGAGAATGTTTTAGGCGGGAAGGGAGGCAGTGTTCCTTGGGTCTCTGTGTTCCCATCGTGCAATGGGGTTGGCCAGAAAATGGTCCCTAATAGTGCCCATACACCTACGATTCTGCACATTTTTATTTCTTCAACTGGCCTGATAGGAAAAAATAAATTTGACTGGGCTCGTAGTGGGTATGGTCCCTATTAGTGACTATTCTAGTTCCATCAAATCAGGGATTGTAAAGGATAAACATCGGTAAATGTATCAATAGCCACAATGGTTACATTAATGCTATTTTATGACCATGTGTCAAATATCCCAGGGTATTGGTAGGTTACACCATTGTCATTGTTTTACTGTGCGCTTGTAAAATACCACCACAATATAAATTACCATTGAGGATCATTAATTTACTATAATTACAAGAATAAATACTCAGGAGATTCAATAAAAGTTCTTATCGTAAAAAATGGTGCTAATTTTGCCCAACCAATCAGATGTAGGCGTTCAAATGTAAAGGTGGCCATACACATGTGATTTCCATCGCAATGTGCCGACAGATCACATTGGTATCTTTCCCGATTGATCGACTGCCAACTACGGTCTGCAGTCGCACTCCAATCGGTCGGAAATATCCCCTACACACGAGTGATAATAGGTAAATCCTGTTGTTCCACGGCGGAATTTACCTATATTGCTCGTGTGTATGGCACCTTTAAATAAGTTCTGATTGGTTGGGGAAAAATTAGCACCATTTTTAACGTTAAGAACTTTTATTGATTCAGCCTAACTGTCTTTTAAATACCATCCTTATGTCGTTTTGAAATGGTGGGGCAGAAACGATTCTAAATAAATATATGAATGGAGTTATTATTTATTTCTTCCATTTGAAGCTTATTTCAAATATCTTTCGTCTGGTTTGGGACAGAAATTGAAAAGCCATAAGAGTTGTTGCACTGAATCAAGATGTATGACACCAAGAGACAATCAATTTCAAGTCATTTCACTTTCTATTCATTAATCATATATTGTGTCGTGTACCTTGTTATACTCCAAGTAGATATTTTTTGTTTAGACCTGACCATCAAGCTGAATAAAAAGTAGATATCAATCCTAAGTATTATTGGTGGAAAACTATACGACGTGAACTAATTGTGTGTTTGGTTTTGCTATGATTTTGGGTACATGCTTATTAAAGCACTAAATTAAATGGTTGTATTAATAGTATCTGTGCACTGCACCGATTGGTCTCAGTGGTCAATCGATTGACATGTTTCCTTGATTTTCACTTGGACTAGTACAATTTCCTGTGTGCACTATTCCTTTTGAAATGCTTTTAGTGTGAACTACTGCCGTTGAATTTCCTTGTGTGCACTATTTCTATTGAAAATTCCCAACTATCACTATTGCTGTTGAGATTCCTTTAGTGTGCACTACTGCTATTAAAATTCCCTTGGTGTGCACTGTGTTAAAAACCCTTAGTGTGCCTACTGTTGTTAAAATACCCTTAGTGTGTACTACTGTTGTTAAACTACCCTATGTGCACAACTGTTGTTAAAATACCCTTAGTGTGCACTACTGTTGTTAAAATCCCTTAGTGTGCACTACTGTTGTTAAATACCCTTAGTGTGCACTACTGTTGTTGAAATTCCCTGTGTCCACTACTGCTATTGATATGTCCTTTGTGCCACAACTGCTGTTAAATTTCCTAAGTGTGCACTACTGCTGTTGAAATTCCCTAGTGTGCACTACTACTGCTGTTGAAATTCCCTTAAGTGTGCACTACTGCGTTGAATTCCCTTGAGTGTGCACTAATGCTGTTGAAATTCCCTAGTGTGCACTAATGCTGTTGAAATTCCCTCTTTCTTGTAATGGTTTTAGACCATTGACCATGTTTTTAGTTGGCTACCAATCTTCCCAATCTGTTCGCCTGAAAGTTGACTATGATTGGTTTGCCCAGTGACTATTACCTGCATACTCCAATGGGAAAACTGTGATGAGTAACATTGGAGTTGGCTACAAACTGGCTAAGAGAAGATGGCATTATATAGATAATGTACCCCTACATAGTAGCATGCCAATTATACGGTTATTATTTATCTTGAACCCCTAGGGATCCAATTTTAGGGGTAGATTATATATCCAAAATCTATACTGTACATAGTATAGTCCTTACTTGATAACTTCTAACACACGAAGTCTAAAGCACAAGCAATCCCAGTGAATTCCAGTATTATTTGGTCTATAAATTATGCAACAATCACAAATGTAATATCATTTCTAGATTTGTGAGCAATAGGCTTCCATTATATTTCATTAACTTCCCTGAAGAGAATATGTAAATCTACTATTAAAATAAACAGAGTCCATGGGTAATAAGCACATTTACTCCCAGAAATAAGTGTTTACACAAACAGTAATGAAAGTATCTCATGGATGGCTGCTTGCTACATTATCCTCCGTACAGCTCGGTGCCGTCCAGAACATATATCACTTCCCTGTTATTGACTTAGATTACCCACCTGTATTAGGTTATTATAAAATCAATCGAACCATTTACAGAAGACAACTGTTTCATAAGGAGACTGAATAGTGATTGAGAAAGTGACCTAGTCGACTAGAGTTATCACACCACCAGGAGAATAGAGTTATCACCCCCCCGGAGAATAATTAATTGATGTGTTCCCTGTTCTGTATCAACAATGATCTCCAGTATTCTAAACACGGGATATGGGTGAGTTTCGTGCCAACGCTCCTTGATTTGTATTAAAATTCTGAAAGTCCAAAATCTGATTTCAAACCAATGGAAGTAGATATTTCCGAAAACGATTTTCAGTTTCAACCGAGATGACTAAATTTGACTGCGATAATCAAAGTTTCAAATTTAAAAAAATTCGGAATTCCAAATATCTGACAGTTGCACGGATTTTCTTATCAGGTTTATTTGGAAACGAGACTCGCCTTCCTATACGAGATAATCTGAATCATCCTTCCCATCGCATTTATGTATCCGTTTAGTTTTACCAAGGGAAGGGACTTGGTCATTTAGCAACATGATTCAAAATAAATGAGGGAGGGAAAGTGATATTGATGGTTAAAGAAAATTATTATGGGATAAGGTCATCATCACTCCAGGTTTTAATTAATTTGACCTACCTGCCTGCCTTTCACCTTTAATTAAAAACAAGTTTCAATTATATTTCCCACAACCCAAACATAGGATATGACAAGATATTCTCAACGCTAGAGAACTTGGACTTCAATTACCCAATGTCCAAATGGACTAAACTGGGATTGATTCAGAACGACTCTCTCAGTACGGGGAGAGTACCCAGGTAATTCCGTAACACAAGTCTGGGCCCCTTTACCTATAACTGCCAGGGGTGTTTTCTTTTTTTTTTTTGATACCTGAAACACCTCACACGACATTTGAAGCTGGCGTGGCTTAATCAGAGACCATAGGCGTGGCTTGTGGAGGTGGGTATGGTGGGCTGATTAACACTGACTGGTGAACTGGCGGGCTGACTTAACACTGATTGGTGGACTGGTGCTAAAATGCGGTATTTTTACTGCTGCCTTCTAAGTGTTCTGCAGGGGCGCGCCCTGAGCAAATGTTTCGGTTTGCTTCATGTTAGGGCACCCCTGATAACTGCTTTGTATTTTTATCCAATCAGGATATCTAAATGCCAACACATGGAAGTTTGCCTGCACATTTTATATTCGACATATAGCGTACAAGTTTATTTTCCGGCAGAATCTGTCCACTGTTTAAATGGCGAAGGTTTTTTTTTAATTATCAGCAATACCTTAAGGCCAACCCAATTTGTCTCTGGCAAGCAGAGCATTCGAGTAGAAAAAAAAAATCTGTTTTCTACTAAATCAAAGAGCGTTCTTTGGGCTCGGTGAACTTTAAATTACATTCACATTGGCACGCAGCCACTTTCCCAATATAAAAACAACACAAAGTGTACAGGTTTCTTGTAAATAATCAGATGGTTCGTTGTGTTAAGTTCACTCTAGGGTGGCCACACTACCCCAAACAATATGGCATTTGTACTGGGATTGCACATGCCTTACACTCATTATTTATACCCATGAAGTTATATTTTTACATTTTTATACACCATCAAGACTCTACAGTTGATTTTTTTAGAGCCAATGGACGAATTAGGTAAATGGCGCTACTTACCCTACCGCAATGCTGTGAACTCCTTCGTGAGAGTTTGTACCAACTCGGACTTTGAACTTTTGGGTTTTCTGAACTTGCAGAGATATTTTCGATAATTATTATTTGAGAATCAGTAACCCCCACTTTAGCGCTCCATAACCCTAGATTGCGGCGTTTGTACATTCAAGGGTTATCACTGTTATTTGAGGTTACTAACACTTCATTCTAGGGTACAGGCACATTTGAGGGTTTATCGTAGAACTCAAGGTTTACTGAATGCCGCATTTGAGGGTCATGTCCAAATTCGAGGGTTAGCAAATGGCGATATGCCTCGAATGTGTTTGATAACACTCAATTCGGCCATGAACCTTAAATGTGGAATTTTGTAACCTTCGAATATGGCCATAACCCTTGAATGTAGCATTTGCTTACCCTCGAAATTGGCGATAACCCTTGAATGGGGCGATCGATTTTGAAAATTCGATGTGGGGAAAGTTTATTTAAACAGGTTTTGGTGATAGTGACATGTTCCCCAGACCATTTCCCATCCCAGAGCCATTTACAGTAAGTTACCATTAATATTTTAACTGTATTTTATCAGAACTTTTTCTAATTATATCTCCCCATTGACTTAATGGTGTCCGTTTTCAAGAACTGTAAACTTTTACTGAATTCTAAAACGAACAGAACTTTAGGAAGTTCCGCCATCTCTACTCATTTCTGAGACTTACGGTTCATGTACCCATTCAGTCAGGCAAGACGCGCTATTTAGGCCTCCATGGTATAGGTGGTAAGATTCCACAAAATGGTTGGGCAAATCTTACATTTTCCATGGGCCACGCTGCGATTTTTCTAAAAGGTTTTGGAAATAGCGCGGCCAGGGTGAATGACCCGTGCTTACATGATAGTACATTGGGTAAAGGGGGCTTTGCACTAATTCGTGGGATAGTTGCTGATATAGCATCACCCCCTAGGGTTTGTTCTGCCATTGGGTTCACAAAAAAACCAATTTTGACCAAATAACCAAATTTCCATGAAAAAAATTCCGTGTTGGATGGACAGAGAGAGAGCACATGGCAGCGTTAATCTACAGTACAGTGAGCAGCAGGCTGTGGCCTTGAAAGATGCTTCCTGTAGGCCTGAAGGGACTGTCAGCGTCACAGAGGTTGATCCGTTCCGAGGACTGGGTACTGCAAGGGGATATTAATGACCTCTAAAGGGGAAATATTGCTTATTTACTAATAAATGTTACGGGGTTCAAATTCCAAAATCCTGTTTACAACTTTCAAAGTAAAGTCCCAGTAAGTCATAGACAACTTTCCGATCATCACCCTGACATTATGGAAATGCAATATTTCTTCTTCTCTCATCATCTGAAAGTTCAGCCTTTCATTAAACTTTCCTTTAAACGATGGATCGGTCCAAATGGCTGATTGATACCCGGACTCATTAAACCTTGTCAGGGAAGATAAAGCTGTATTCTCCTGATGACGACCAAGACTCTTCTTTTTACTCCTTTGGCTTGGCGATTTGGGGAATAAGGTCAGTTAACGAAAACCTATTTCTGAAGGAGCTGGAGGACAAGTTGGTTTTAAGGCGTGTCTCTCCTCTGCGTGCCACATAAATCATTCCAGCAGAAATAACTACGGGTACTTTTACTTGGAGTAATTTAATATTCATTGAAAAATGGACATGTCTCAGCTAAAAAAGAAAAAGAGAGAAGATGAAAAATGTCCCCAAGTGTCCCTTAAAGTGCTTCTCCTCTTCTTTCGCTTGCTGTCATTTTAATATTTCACTATGGGAACAAATACGGAGAGATTTAAAACGTTTCACGCTTTGGAGAAGAGATCGAACATTTTGCACACCAGTAAATAATTAACATCGCTGCGTATAATTGTCCAAATGAAATCATTTCGCCGGATGACTCGAAATGCATTGACAACGTCTACAAAATCATTAAACAAAATGAAATGAAACCACACAATCCATTTTTTATGTGTTTGGTTGTTGCTTTTAGCTAAAAATCTTATCTAGAGCTACCGTCTCCCTTGAATGTACTAAGTAGTTCTTTTTCCTTTTAGACAAATATCCTACGTCTCTGATGTATCATTAGACATACGGTATACACTATTACATTGTGATATCGATTACATGAGGGATAATTGTGTATATAGGGATATTAAAAGTTCCAAGTACAAGTTACACAGGTTTAGAACTTGAAAGTGACTTGTCATAACACAATTAGGGGTGGGTCATGTCTTGTAATTTAGAAGTTTTTTTGTGTTTGGCTATTTTTTTTGCTAGCGCCCTCTGGTGTTTTGGTTTCTACAATGTATAACTACATTGTTTGTAGTGTTACAGTAAGAGAACTAGAGATAGACCGGACCGAACTTCCCGAACTACGAACTATGGCTTTTCGGACTTATTTACGATAATTATCGGGGGGTTTCGAGAATTCTCGAATAGGTAACCCTCAAATTTATTCTGCGATTTGGTAACCCTTGAATGTAGCCTTCAATTTCAGTACCCTAAATGTATCATTTCGGTGACTCTCTAATGTAGCATTCTATTTCAGTATCCTCAAATGTAGCGTTCTATTTTGGTAACCCTCGATGTAGCGTTCTATTTCAGTACCCTTAAATGTATCATTCGTTGACTCTCTAATGTAGCGTTATATTTCAGTACCCTTAAATGTAGCGTTCTATTTTGGTAACCCCCAAATGTAGCCTTTGATTTTGTAACCCTCAAGGTATGTCGATTTTAGTACCCTAAATATATCATTGGGTGCTCTTAATGTAGCATTCTATTTCAGTACCCTTAATGTACATTCGTTGACCTCTAATGTAGCGTTCTTTCAGTACCCTTAAATGTATCATTCGACTCTCTAATGAGCGTTCTATTTCAGTACCCTCAATGTACATTCGGTGACTCTCTAATGTAGCGTTCTATTTCAGTACCCTCAAATGTAGTGTTCTATTTTGGTAACCCTCGAATGGCCTTTGATTTCGGTATCCTCGAATGTAGCCTTGGATTTCACAACCCTTGACTGTATTGTTCGGTAACCCTCGAATGTAGCATCTGTTTTGGTAATCCTCAAATGTAGCCTTGGATTCAGTAACCCTTGATTGTATCGTTCATGACCCTAGCATTGGCCATAACCCTCAAATGCAGAATGCGGAAACCCAACAATGCCGATCGTGGGAAAGTTGTGTTAAAAGAAGTTTTGGTGATTGTCCGTGTTCCCCAACCATTTCCCAGGTGCCACAACCATTTCAGTAAGTTACCATTGTTATTTTAATTGTATTTAATCCGACCTTTCCTACTATTTTTCCCATTGACTTAATGGTTTTGTTTTGGGACTACCAATTCCCAAACTTTTACTAAAATTCAGGAAGTTGGCCATCTCTAATGAGAACATAATCCTCTTGACATAACAGACTAATAACAGTATAAAATCTACTTTGCGTTACCATAATATTATATAATGCAAGGTTGATTATAAAAGTGCATAATTGTATATGCAACTGAAGCTTGGTACACCAAGAAAAGGACGAGCTCGCCAACGAACATCCAGTGTCGGGATGGCTCAAAAAACTTTCCTCACTGGTGGTCGTCCCCCTGTACTAAAGTGTGGGCAATTGCCTTGTTCGTGGGAAACATGTCAGTCCTAATGCTCGGGACTGGGTGAACCCTCATCTTTGAAGGATGACAGACAGAATCTGAAGATCACACACGTACTGGGTGTAACCAGCTTTAGACATGGAGTTTCACTCCAGCAAGAGCATTGAATGTTGCTTTCCAAATGTTGAGGCTGAAATTGTAGGACTTGGCGTGTTTACACTAATGTCAGATAACGGTACATTGACCTATTTTACATTAGTCAGATAATGGTACATACCATGTAAATTGACCTAATTTTTGAATCTATAAGATCATTATACAGTGACTGTTTTAGTAAAAGATCAAAATAACTTTAATGAAGAGATCAGCCATTAGAAATCTAATGGAAATGAAAGTGAAATGCGAAAATACCATTGAGGCGGAACACGGATAGACAACACAGCAGGGAAGGGGAAGAAGAAGCGGGACACGAAAATTGTAATGTTTTCTTTATGACACGAGACACGGAGCTGAACACACATGGAAGAAGCTATTTTGGAATGTAGGGATCAAATAAAACATATATTAGAAATGTCATGGAGGATAGCAATGTATCTCCAGTTAACGGCATATGGCTTGTCCAGTTACGCAATATGGCTTGTCCAGTTAACGCAATATGGCTTGTCCAGTTAATGGCAATATGGCTAGTCCAGTTAACACAATATTGCTATTCCAGTTATGGCAATATGGCTAGTCCAGTTAATGGCATATGGCTAGTCCATTAACGACAATATGGCTTGTCCAGTTAATGGCAATATGGCTAGTCCAGTAACGACAATATGGCTTGTCCAGTTAATGGCAATATGGCTTGTCCAGTTAATGGCAATATGGCTAGTCCAGTTAACGACATATTGCTAGTCCAGTTAATGGCAATAGGCTTGTCCTTAACGGCAATATGGCTTGTCCATTTAATGGCATATGGCTAGTCCATTTACGACAATATGCTAGTCCATTAATGCAATATGGCTAGTCCAGTTAATGGCAATATGGCTAGTCCAGTTAACGACAATATTGCTAGTCCAGTTAATGGCAATAGGCTTGTCCGTTACGGCAAATGGCTGTCCAGTTAATGGCAATATGGCTAGTCCAGTTAACGACAATATTGCTAGTCCAGTTATGGCAATATGGCTAGTCAGTTGACAGCAATATGGCTAGTCTTGACGGCAATTGGCTAGTCCAGTTACGGCAATATGGCTAGTCCAGCTGCGGCAATATGGCTAGTCCATTAACGGCAATATGACTAATTTAATAATGGCAACATGTGACTCTAGAATTGTGAACCTATCCTTTGTATTTGTGTACTGTATAGGCCTAGGACATATCAATTAGCTGTATAGACAGTACCTATCACTATAATAATAGAACTTTTGATAGGACGTTGGTTAATTAATTTAAGGAAATCCATTAATATGCATGGGTGCACATGCATGGGTGCACACTTTGGGTGAGATATCGTGAATCTATTGTGAAATAGAAACACTCTTTAGGTGTCACAATAAATTACCATCTCCAGCTGAGTTATGTTACAAGGGTATTAGATATGTCTATGCAGTGGTCCATCACTCATAATCTAGCAACCTTGGTACTCCAGCATCAGTAGTGCCAAGTTATGAGGATAAACTATATTGGTGATTGTAGTGGTAGAATTGTTGTTATTATTAATTATTAATATGGGGAAATAAGGCATCACCCAGATTCCACACTGGAAACTCGTGTTTAAATAGTCGGTGGCAATTCTTTATAGGTAGGGTCTCAAATACTTAAAGTTATGTCTACCCTTAAACAGAAAAGGTGTACTGTCCGTTACCTGCCCCCAACCCCAACTGATATATCCGCACATTACCTGTATTACTAACCAGATATTTAATGATAATTATTGTCCCCATTCTGTCAGAGTAAGCTGGCCCCTCCCTCCATGCATGTCTGTGAATTTTTACTAACCTGATATTTAAGGATAATTAGTGTCTCCATCCTGAGTAGAGCTGGATCTTCCCTCTATCCTGTCAATCAAGGCTGTGATTGCTGACATGGCAGCCAATGATTGACTGCTGTTTCACCTGCTGCCTCCTCTGCACATGTTCAAGCTTATAAAAAGCTCTGTGAGCCGAGGGTGGAGGCAGATACATTTGCCAAAAAAAAAAGTAGAACCGTTAGGGTTAGGGGAACATGTCACCAGTTTTTTGTTTTAAGGGACATGCCCTTTAAATGAAGTGTTTAGCTGTAGTAGATGGAAGGGTGGACATGCCCTTTAAATGAGAAGTGGACATAAGGGTGGACTGCCCTTTAAGGGTGGACAGGCCCTTTAATATAAGGGTGGACATGCCCTTTAAATAGAAGTGGACATAAGGGTGGACATGCCCTTTAAGGGTAGACATGCCCTTTAAATATAAGGGTGGACATGCTCTTTAAATGAGAGTGGACATGCCCTTTAAATGAGAAGTGTTTAGCTGTAGTAATGAAAATTGGAATTAAAACTTTTCCAGTGATGTTTTTAGCATAAAAAAGAGAAGTTGGAGCACAGCAGGTCATTTTTTTCCCATTTACACACCGTCCTTGAAGCAAAGTGATGGAGCAAGACAAGGTCAGGCTTCTCCTGTCAGTATGTTTATGACTTTTCTTGATATGAACGAAGTCAGCAGGTAAGAATCTATTAGGGGCAAGTGCAGTAGATTGAAATATTAAATATTAAACCGTTTCATTTTTAAAAAGAACAGTTTAGTTTTAGTGTTTTAAGGATTAAAAAACTTTGCACACCTGCTGCCACCACACAGTTAATAATGTGTTCTCCAAACAAGCTAGGGTAAAGCCTGCAGTCCTACCCAAAACAAACATAACAAGCACAAAATCAAAGTTAGAGTGCTGAATAGGTTAACACTTCCTGCTTTCAGTAGCTTGTAATCATGTGACTGACACCCTGCTCTGCCTGAATTAACCCCCCCAACTATCAATCTTGTTTATTTTCCCTGCATTTGCCTTCCTCTTGTCTTTGTAAACCTTAAAGGGCCGGTCCAACCCCTAAACTAAAAAGTTCCCCACTGCTGGCCCTATTGTGTAGTGTTAAAAAAACAGAGGGGGAATTATGTCTCATAAGCTACTTGATGGAAGGTGTTTAAATTTTAAGCACCATGACTTCGGACACGTAGACGATGTAGAACGAAGGCTTAATTTTATCCTAACGCGATCACCGTTCTAAAAAGAGGAAAAATCTGTGCCAAAATGTGTATCGGGCAGATTACAGAATTGGCTTATATTGCACATTTTGGGGGTTTCATATTCAAGTTCAATGCAACGGACTGATTTAGGTTCCAATTCAAAAACCTGTGGAATTTGGAAAACGGAATTCGTGTGTTTGGCCATCTCCATGTAAATGAAATGGCAGAGCTGACGGAAAGGGAACTAGACAGAGCTTTGCATTTTAAACTGAGTTTTATTACAATCCCTCCATATTGACATCGCCCATATATTATACATGACAGTTTTTTTTGGACACATGTTTTTTTCAAATCATTTTTATTAAACCAATCGGTTTATTTTCATTTCGTAATGTGATTTCTTTTTAAAATCTCTCTACTATGGTGGATGAAGTTTAGACCTGATGAAGTAACATGGCAGGACCGTGTCTATATCTGTATTGAACAGGAGAGGTCAATAAATATAAACGCTTTAAAGGTTTCTTTCTTGTGCTTGGAGGTTTGTGAAGGGGAGGGTTGAAAGCTAGCCGCCCTCTATTAATAAAGAGTATATCAATACACACTATGGACTATGGGGAATGAATAAACATGTTTTACTGGTATAGTGTGATTGCGCTACATTTGGGAAATTTCTTCCACTCTATCGGGGAGATTCATAAAAGTTCTTATCGTTTAAAATGGTGCTAATTTTGCCCCAACCAATCGATCTTATTTAACATTTGAAAGCTAAGATCTGATTGGTTAAGGGAAAATTAGCACCATTTTAAGAAAGAACGTTTATTGAATAACCCTGTATATTTATGTTTAGTACACATTCAGGGTTATCAATAAAAGTTCTTATCGTTTAAATTGGTGCTAATTTTGCCCCAACCAATCAGATGTTAGTTTTCAAATGTTAAATAAGATCTGATTGGTTGGGGCAAAATTAGCACCATTTTTAACGATTATCAGGGAGATTCAATAAAAGTTCTTATCGTTTAAATCGTGCTAATTTTGCCCCAACCAATTAGATCTTATTTAACATTTGAAAGCTTACATCTGATTGGTTGGGCAAATTAGCACCATAACGATAAGAACTTTATTGAATCTCCTGCTTATCGTTAAGAATGGTGCTATCTTGCCCCACATCAGATATTATTTAACATATGAAAGATAACACTGATTGGTTGGGGCAAAATTAGCACCATTCTTAACGAAAGAATGTTTATTGAATAACCCTGCTTGTGTTCACATTCGGCACCATTTCCTTCAGCGTATCACTGTAAAGTTTATAGCTAATATTCTGCACCTTTAAAATACCTGCCTGCACATTTCGCTAGCGTGACTAAAGCTTTGTATTGTAATAACGATCATTTTAGATTTTAACTGTCAGATGTTTCATATAAAGTGCAAATCTTAAAAACTTCTCCGTAATTTACCAAGGTTAATAGTCAAAGCGCCAGGTTTTTTTTTCACCGTGGGTTTTTATCCTAAAGAGCCATTTAAAGTACTTAACTGCGTACGGTGCACCGCAGGAACGGCTTCAAGATCTAACAGGCCTATACAAATGTTCGTTTTTTAGCTACTGTGATTTAATGGGCCAAGACATGGAACTGAACAGAAGATATGATCTGTACCCTGATGCCTGTTGCTTTAGGCTACCCTTCATAGGGAAAGGCCAACAACTGCAGTTACTTATTACTGGCAGAATGTTATCATTTTATAACCTGAATGCCTAGTTCATAATCTTCCCATTACACGTGTGTCATACGGAATTTCCATTTTATAGAACCATAATAATTCATTTCTACACCTTCATCTCAAGTAATATATATATACGCAGACACATTTATATGTCATCATTTCAGTAAGCATTGTCGTGTATCTATCCGAAAGGTCCGATACCGCAGGTTATAGCGGACGTACAATCCCCTCAACGATGCTTAAGGATACCTCACAGTAGCAATAAACTGGGCAGACTTTCAGGTTATTCAATAAAAGTTCTTATCGGTTAAAATGGTGCTAATTTTGCCCCAACCAATCAGATCTTTTTAACATTTGAAAGCTAACATCTGATTGGTTGGCCAAAATTAGCACCATTTTAAACGATAGGAACTTTGCTTGTGAAGGTTCTCATCATCTAGGTCATGGTATACTGTTGTATTCAATTAGATCACCCAGACTTGAAGTTTAGTTCTTGAAGA
The DNA here is from genome assembly GCA_019447015.1 of Hymenochirus boettgeri. NCBI lineage: Eukaryota > Metazoa > Chordata > Amphibia > Anura > Pipidae > Hymenochirus > Hymenochirus boettgeri. The sequence continues at coordinate 470,149 of JAACNH010000027.1, forward strand.
CGTTTCGCTAGTCATCCGACTGGCTTTCTCAATTCAAATGACTTGTACAGAATCTGTGGCAATTATGTACCCTGGAAATCCCAATTGCATATCACAGCCAGTGTTAAGGGTGTGATTAGATATGGCTAAGAGGTGTTATAGGAACGCCACTATCTATCACGCCCTTAACACCTGGCTGTGATATGCTAATTGGGATTTTCCATGGTACATAATTGCCACAGATTCTTGTACAAGTCATTCTGAATTGAGAAAGCCAGTCGGATGACTACGAAATGTCTTCAAGAACTAAACTTCAAGTCCGTTTGATCTAATTGAATACAACAGAGATAGAACTTTTATGAATCTCCCTGTTTATATACAATAAATAGAAGCCTAGTGCACATGCAATTACATTTATTAGATTTTATGTCACCGTTGTATTGGGAATTACAAAGCCTGCCCTTCTCTCTGGCAAATTAAAGCAATTGATCAATAACTTGGCCAAATTTTTTAAGCCACAGTCACCACTTTATTCTGCTGGGTACCGACACATTTTTTATCTGTATTTTCTACAAAGTATTTCTAAACTAGATCCTCAAACCTTCTAAAATAACTAACACCAACGACGCTAGTAAAATGCTTGGCACACAAGTGGTAAAATAGTTGGCACATAGACTGGTTAAATGCTTGGCCTGCAGACACTGATAAACTGGTTGGGAAACTGGCATTGCACCCAGCCAGGTACTTGTTAAATGCTTGGCACCAGACAATGACAAAAATGCTTTGTCACAGACCACTGGTAAAGCAGTTGGCACACAGACTGGTAGTTTTGGAACCTTAGCACAAAATGGGGCCCCTTCTTGGCCAAGGGCCCTGGTGCGGTCCATCCCCTGAACCCCTGGTACATCCCAGGTGGCGGTAAAAAACAAATGAAATACGTCTATAAAGAAAACCCAGTGAGTGCCCATAATTTCGGAGAATCTCTTCAGGAGCATCGGGGCATTAAATATTGCCAGCGTGAGTGCAAGACAACAGATTATATATTACTAGAGATGGTCGCGTATAGGTTTTAATGGACACTTTACTCGTAGATTCGATGTTCGCGCCTAGATACCATGTACATTTTACTCGCGGATTCAATGCTCGCGTATAGGTTTTAATGGACACTTTACTCGTAGATTCGATGTTCGCGCCTAGATACCATGGACATTTTACTCGCGGATTCGATGCTCACGTATAGGTTTTAATGGACACTTTTTTACTCGTAGATTCGATGTTCGGCCTAGATACCATGTACATTTTACTCGCGGATTCGATGCTCACGTATAGGTTAAATGGACACTTTACCGTAGATTCTGTTTCGCGCCTAATACCATGTACATTTTACTCGGGATTCGATGCTCACGTATAGGTTTTAATGACACTTTACTCGTAGTTTCGATGTTCGCGCCTAGATACCATGTACATTTTACTCGCGGATTCGATGCTCACGTATAGGTTTTAATGGACACTTTACTCGTAGATTCGATGTTCGGCCTAGATACCATGTACATTTTACTCGCGGATTCGATGTCACGTATAGGTTTTAATGACACTTTACTCGTAGATTCGATGTTCGTGCCTAGATACCATGTACATTTTACTCGCGGATTCGATGCACGTATAGGTTTTAATGGACACTTTACTCGTAGATTCGATGTTCGCGCCTAGATACCATGGACATTTTACTCGCGGATTCGATGCTCACGTATAGGTTTTAATGGACACTTTACTCGTAGATTCGATGTTCGTGCCTAGATACCATGTACATTTTACTCGCGGATTCGATGCTCACGTATAGGTTTTAATGGACACTTTACTCGTAGATTCGATGTTCGCGCCTAGATACCATGGACATTTTACTCGCGGATTCGATGATCACGTATAGGTTTTAATGGACACTTTACTCGTAGATTCGATGTTCGTGCCTAGATACCATGTACATTTTACTTGCGGATTCGATGCTTGCGTATAGGCTTTAATGGAGACTTTACTTGCGGATTCGCGTTCGCGCCTAGATACCATGTATATTTTACTCACAGATTCGATGCTCGCGTATAGGTTTTAATGGACACTTTACTCGTAGATTCGATGTTCGCGCCTAGATACCATGGACATTTTACTCACGGATTCGATGCTCGCATATAGGTTTTAATGGACCCTTTACTCGCGGATTCGATATTCAAACGGTCGAACATTCGATATTTAGCGACAGTCCGAAAATATTGAAAATCCGCGTCCGGGATAGTTCGAGAAGTCAGAATTCTTTCGAATTCGAATAGTTCGGCTGGAACTCGGGTTCGAGTTTGAGTTCTAGTCCATCTCTATATATTACATGTATTTGTAACCAGATATTTAATGGTAACTTTATTTTATGACAAAGGTATCTGCTTTGGTAAAATAATTAAGAATTAATCGCAGGTTGGATGATCTGCAAGGGAAAAAAAATAACTATTAGTTTTAAATAATTTTATTTAGTGAACTCTAATGACTTTCTACTTTCCTTTAATTCCATTAATGTCTGCAGTTGCACCCTGCCACTTATTTAACGTGTCTTAATGCGTGTGTTTACTCAAACGCTTACTCAGTTGATAGCTGTGAGCCGAAACCCTTTGCGTAACGCAATCCATACTGCTATAAGGGATGTTTATTCTTCTACATCTTAAGTGACAGAGGGTCTGATCATATTTAAATGTCTGTACTGATCTGCACTAAAGCTTTAGCTAATTGCAAAACATTTTCCTTTGGGAAATGTACGTTTTATTTTTCTGGTTACTCGTTTAATTAATCTTTTGCTCTTTGATGTTTCTGCCATAATTGAAATCTCACATCAGCAACAGATAAACACGATTCATTTAAATAGATATGCCTTTAATCATAGAGTTAATTTTCCTTTTCATACGACTTCTAACGCCCCGTACACACGTTGGATAATTGACGAACGCAATCGCACGATATTCGTCCGGAAACATAGCATTAACGATCGTCAAAGACCAACGACCGTCGCCTATTGTCGGCTTTTTCCGACGATCAGCCTGGCGGATTTGTTCTGCCGATTATCGTATATTTCTACATGGTCGGCAGATTATCGTTAACGTTCTACGGAAAAATATATAAAAGGCGCGTGCGCTGCTTTCGGAATTGTGCGAAGATACAAACGTCTATATCTAACGACTATCGTGGTGACTATTGTTGGTGTGGGTACAGATGTCGTTTCAATTATATGAGGATTAACGATAATGTCGTTTAACGTTTGTCCGCTGCATCGTACGGAAATTATCCAACATGTCTACGACCTTGGGTAAATCTTCTTACGGGAAAGAGAACTAGGTAGAAAATGATGGACTAAATAGGAAAAAGAGAGGAAACCAAATTAAAATGTTTTAGTTCGTAAAATTCTAATTTAAGTAAAATTGAAGAATAGTCTTTATGAACTAAACAAGTCAGGGCCAGGGGCTTCTAGACCTTATTGCACCTGAGCCAAACGTTTCAATCCGGACCTATATTTTCATGCACAGCTAAAAAAGAGGGGTCTAAAACATGACAATACTCTCTATAATACATAAGGAGTACCCAGAGTTCCCTGTATATGTCCTTGTACCTTTATATAGACACAGAACTCCTCAGTGACTTCTAATATCCTTATAATATACAGTAGGGGGTACATTACCCTTATAATACATGAGTGGTACCCAGAGTTCCCTGTATAACTCATCTGTGTCCTTGTACCTTTATAGACACAGAACTCCTCAGTGACTTCTAATATCCTTATAATTTACAGTGGGGATACATTATCCCTTATAATACATGAGTGGTACCCAGAGTTCCCTGTATACTCAGTCTGTGTCCTTGTACTTTATTAGACACAGAACTCCTCAGTGACTTCTAATATCCTTATAATTAACAGTAGGGATACATTATCCCTTATAATACATGAGTGGTCCCAGAGTTCCTGTATAACTCATCTGTGTCCTTGTCCCTTTAATGGACACAGAACTCCTCAGTGACTTCTAATATCCTTATAATTTACAGTAGGGGATACATTATCCCTTATAATACATGAGTGGTACCCAGAGTTCCCTGTATAACTCAGTCTGTGTCCTTGTACCTTTATATACACAGAACTCCTCGTGACTTCTAATATCCTTATAATTTACAGTAGGGTACTTATCCTTATAATACATGAGTGGTACCCAAGTTCCCGTATATGTCTCCTTGTACCTTTATATAGACACGAACTCCTCAGTGCTTCTAATATCCTTATAATTTACAGTAGGGGATACATTATCCCTTATAATCATGAGTGGTACCCAGAGTTCCCTGTATAACCAGTCTTGTCCTTTACCTTATATAGACACAGAACTCCTCAGTGACTTCTATATCCTTATAATTAACGTAGGGGATACATTATCCCTTAATATACATAGTGGTACCAGAGTTCCCTTTATAACTCATCTGTGTCCTTGTACCTTTATATGGACACAGAACTCCTCAGTGACTTCTAATATCCTATAATTTACAGTAGGGACATATCCTTATAATACATGAGTGGTACCCGAGTTCCCTGTATAACTCAGTCTGTGTCCTTGTACCTTTATATAGACACAGAACTCCTCAGTGACTTCTAATATCCTTAAATTTACAGTAGGGATACATTATCCCTTATAATACATGAGTGGTACCCAGAGTTCCCTGTATAACTCAGTCTGTGTCCTTGTACCTTTATATGACACAAACTCCTCAGTGACTTCTAATATCCTTATAATTTACAGTAGGGGTACATTATCCCTTATAATACATGAGTGGTACCCAGAGTTCCCTGTATAACTCAGTCTGTGTCCTTGTACCTTTATATAGACCAAACTCCTCATAACTTCTAATATCCTTATAATTTACAGTAGGGGACATATCCCTTATATACATGAGTGGTACCCAGAGTTCCCTGTATAACTCAGTCTGTGTCTTGTACCTTATAGAGACACAGAACTCCTCAGTGACTTCTAATACCCTTATAATTTACAGTAGGGATACATTATCCCTTATAAATACATGAGTGGTACCCAGAGTTCCCTGTATAACTCAGTCTGTGTCCTTGTACCTTTATATAGACACAGACTCCTCAGTGACTTCTAATATCCTTATAATACAGTAGGGGATACATTATCCCTTAATAAACATGAGTGGTACCCAGAGTTCCCTGTATAACTCAGTCTGTGTCCTTGTACCTTTATATGCACAGAACTCCTCAGTGACTTCTAATATCCTATATATACTAGGGGGTACATTATCCCTTATATACATGAGTGGTACCCAGTTCCCTGTATAACTCAGTCTGTGTCCTTGTACCTTTAATAGACACAGACACTCCTCAGTGACTTCTAATATCCTTATAATTTACAGTAGGGGGTACCATTATCCCTTATAATACATGAGTGGTACCCAGAGTTCCCTGTATAACTCAGTCTGTGTCCTTGTACCTTTATATGGACACAGAACTCCTCAGTGACGTCTAATATCCTTATAATTTACAGTAGGGGATACATTATCCCTTATAATACATGAGTGGTACCCAGAGTTCCCTGTATAACTCAGTCTGTGTCCTTGTGCCTTTATATGGACACAGAACTCCTCGGTGACTTCTAAAATCTTTATAATTTACAGTAGGAGATACATTATCCCTTATAATACATGAGTGGTACCCAGAGTTCCCTGTATAACTCAGTCTGTGTCCTTGTACCTTTATATAGACACAGAACTCCTCAGTGACTTCTAATATCCTTATAATTTACAGTAGGGGATACATTATCCCTTATAATACATGAGTGGTACCCAGAGTTCCCTGTCTCAGTCTGTGTCCTTGTACCTTTATATAGACACAGAACTCCTCAGTAACTTCTAATATCCTTATAATTTACAGTAGGGGGTACATTATCCCTTATAATACATGAGTGGTACCCAGAGTTCCTGTATAACTCAGTCTATTCCTTATACCTGTAATATAGACACAAACTCCTCAGTGACTTCTAATATCCTTATAATTTACAGTAGGGATACATTATCCCTTATAATACATGGTGGTACCCAGGTTCCCTGTTAACTCATCTGTGTCCTTGTCCTTTATATAGACACAGACTCCTCAGTGACTTCTAATATCCTTATAATTTACAGTAGGGTGTACATTCCCTTATAATACATGAGTGGTACCCAGAGTTCCCTGTATAACTCAGTCTGTGTCCTTGTACCTTTATATAGACACAGAACTCCTCAGTGACTTCTAATATCCTTAATTTACAGTAGGGATACATTATCCCTTATAATACATGAGTGGTACCCAGAGTTCCCTGTATAACTCAGTCTGTGTCCTTGTACCTTTATATAGACACAGAACTCCTCAGTGACTTCTAATATCCTTATAATTTACAGTAGGGGTACATTATCCCTTATAATACATGAGTGGTACCCAGAGTTCCCTGTATAACTCAGTCTGTGTCCTTGTACCTTTATTAGACACAGAACTCCTCAGTGACTTCTAATATCCTTATAATTTACAGTAGGGGTACATTATCCTTATAATACATGAGTGGTACCCAGAGTTCCCTGTATAACTCAGTCTGTGTCCTTGTACCTTATTAGACACAGAACTCCTCAGTGACTTCTAATATCCTTATAATTTACAGTAGATACATTATCCCTTATAATCATGAGTGGTACCCAGAGTTCCCTGTATAACCAGTCTGTGTCCTTGTACTTTATATAGACACAGAACTCCTCAGTGACTTCTAATATCCTTATAATTTACAGTAGGGGTACATTATCCCTTAAATACATGAGTGGTACCCAGAGTTCCCTGTATAACTCAGTCTGTGTCCTTGTACCTTTATATGGACACAGAACTCCTCAGTGACTTCTAATATCCTTATAATTACAGTAGGGGTACATTATCCTTTAATACATGAGTGGTACCCAGAGTTCCCTGTATAACTCAGTCGTGTCCTTGTACCTTTATATGACACGAACTCCTCAGTGACTTCTAATATCCTTATAATTTACAGTAGGGGGTACATTATCCCTTATAATACATGAGTGGTACCCAGAGTTCCCTGTATAACTCAGTCGTGTCCTTGTACCTTATATAGACACAGAACTCCTCAGTGACTTCTAATATCCTTATAATTTACAGTAGGGATACATTATCCCTTATAATACATGAGTGGTACCCAGAGTTCCCTGTATAACTCAGTCTGTGTCCTTGTACCTTTATATAGACACAGAACTCCTCAGTGACTTCTAATACCCTTATAATTTACAGTAGGGGATACATTACCCTTATAATACATGAGTGGTACCCAGAGTTCCTGTATAACTCAGTGTGTCCTTGTACCTTTATATAGACACAGAACTCCTCAGTGACTTCTAAATCCTTATAATTTACAGTAGGGATACATTATCCCTTATAATACATAGTGGTACCCAGATTCCCTGTATAACCCAGTCTGTGTCCTTGTACCTTATATAGACACAGAACTCCTCAGTGACTTCTAATACCTTAATTTACAGTAGGGGATACATTATCCCTTATAATACATGAGTGTACCCGAGTTCCCTGTATAACTCAGTCTGTGTCCTTGTACCTTTATATAGACACAGAACTCCTCAGTGACTTCTAATATCCTTATAATTTACAGTAGGGGTACATTATCCCTTATATACATGAGTGGTACCCAGAGTTCCCTGTATAACTCAGTCTGTGTCCTTGTACCTTTATATGACACAGAACTCCTCAGTGACTTCTAATATCCTTATAATTACAGTAGGGGGTACATTATCCCTTATAATACATGATTGGTACCCAGAGTTCCCTGTATAACTCAGTCTGTGTCCTTGTACCTTTATATGACACAGAACTCCTCAGTGACTTCTAATATCCTTATAATTTACAGTAGGGAGTACATATCCCTTATAATACATGAGTGGTACCCAGAGTTCCCTGTATAACTCAGTCTGTGTCCTTGTACCTTATATAGACACAGAACTCCTCAGTGACTTCTAATATCCTTATAATTTACAGTAGGGGTACATTATCCCTTATAATACATGAGTGGTACCCAGAGTTCCCTGTATAACTCAGTCTGTGTCCTGTGTCCTTTATATAAACAGAACTCCTCGTGACTTCTAATATCCTTATAATTTACAGTAGGGGATACATTATCCCTTATAATACATGAGTGGTACCCAGAGTTCCCTGTATAACTCAGTCTGTGTCCTTGTACCTTTATATAGACACAGAACTCCTCAGTGACTTCTAATCCTTATAATTTACAGTAGGGGATACATTATCCCTATAATACATGAGTGGTACCCAGAGTTCCCTGTATAACTCAGTCTGTGTCCTTGTACCTTTATATAGACACAGAACTCCTCAGTGACTTCTAATATCCTTATAATTTACAGTAGGGGATACATTATCCCTTATAATACATGAGTGGTACCCAGAGTTCCCTGTATACCTCAGTCTGTGTCCTTGTACCTTTATATAGACACAGAACTCCTCAGTGACTTCAATATCCTTATAATTTACAGTAGGGGATACATATCCCTTATAATCATCATGGTACCCAAGTTCCCTGTATAACTCAGTCTGTGTCCTTGTACCTTATATAGACACGAACTCCTCAGTGACTTCTAATATCCTTATAATTTACAGTAGGGATACATTATCCCTTTAATACATGAGTGGTACCCAGAGTTCCCTGTATAACTCAGTCTGTGTCCTTGTACCTTTATAGGACACATACCCTCAGTGACTTCTATATCCTTATAATTTACAGTAGGGATACATTACCCTTATAATACATGAGGGTACCCAGAGTTCCCTGTATAACTCAGTCTGTGTCCTTGTACCTTTATATGGACACAGACTCCTCAGTGACTTCTAATTCCTTATAATTTACAGTAGGGGATACATTATCCCTTATAATACATGGTGGTACCCAGAGTTCCCTGTATAACTCAGTCTTGTTCCTTGTACCTTATATAGACACAGAACTCCTCAGTGACTTCTAATATCCTTATATTTACAGTAGGGGATACATTATCCCTTATAATACATGGGTGGTACCCAGAGTTCCCTTGTATACCTCAGTCTTGTCCTTGTACCTTTATATAGACACAGAACTCCTCATGACTTCTAATATCCTTATTTACATGTAGGGGATACATTATCCCTATAATACATGGAGTGGTACCCAGAGTTCCCTGTTAACTCAGTCTGTGTCCTTGTACCTTTATATAGACAAAACTCTCAGTGACTTCTAATATCCTATAATTTACAGTAGGGGATACATTATCCCTATAATACATGGGTGGTACCCAGAGTTCCCTGTATAACTCAGTCTTGTCCTTGTACCTTTATATAGACACGACTTCAGTGACTTCTAATATCCTTATAATTTACAGTAGGGGATACATTATCCCTTATAATAATGAGTGGTACCCAGAGTTCCCTGTAAACTCAGTCTGTGTCCTTGTACCTTTATATAGACACAGAACTCTCAGTGACTTCTAATATCCTTATAATTTACAGTAGGGATCCATTATCCCTTATAATACATGGTACCCAGAGTTCCCTGTATAACTCATGTGTCCTTGTACCTTTATATAGACACAGAACTCCCAGTGACTTCTATATCCTTATAATTTACAGTAGGGATACATTATCCCTTATAATACATGAGGGTCCCCAGAGTTCCCTGTATAACTCAGTCTGTGTCTTTGTACCTTTATATGACACAGAACTCCTCAGTGACTTCTAATATCCTTATAATTTACAGAGGGGATACATTATCCTTATAATACATGGGTGGTACCCAGATTTCCCTGTATAACTCAGTCTATGTCCTTGTACCTTTATTATACACAGAACTTCCAGTGACTTCTAATATCCTTATAATTTACAGTAGGGATACATTATCCCTTATAATACATGAGTGGTACCCAGATTTCCCTGTATATCAGTCTGTGTCCTTGTACCTTATATGGACACAGAACCCTCAGTGACTTCTATATCCTTTAATTTACAGTAGGGGACATTATCCCTTATAACATGGTGGTACCCGAGTTCCCTGTAATACTCAGTTTGTGCCTTGTACCTTTATATAGACACAGAACTCCTCAGTGACTTCTAATATCCTTATAATTTACAGTAGGGGATACATTATCCCTTAAATACATGAGTGGTACCAAGTTCCCTGTATAATCATCTGTGTCCTTGTACCTTTATATGAGACACAGAACCCTCAGTGACTTCTAATATCCTTATAATTACGAGGGATACATTATCCCTATAATACAGGGTGGGACCAAGTTCCCTGTATAACTCAGTCTGTGTTTAAACAATTCAAATTGTTATTTTATTATTAATATTTTGAATTAACCCATATCTTTTGTGTTAGCCCTAGTAATCTATTATCCTCTAGTGGTCTAGTGGACAGTACTCCTATAGATTATTTATCTGGCCCAGGGTCCTGGTACTATAAATCCATCACTATGGGATTCCCCTTTCCAATCCCAGGCTGATCCCCATTACACAGGAACTCCAGACACCATGTTTGTAATATAAAGATATTATTATTTATCTCTATATATCTCACCCATCAATATAACAACCCCCGAATTCTACCCCATTCCATGGGTGTCCAGAGGAAGGCGAAAACCCCTTCTGAATAAGGGACAAGGGGAAATTCCATCCTGACTCCAGTGGCAATCGGACAATCCCTGGATCACCTTGGGACTTTTCTCATTACCCGACAGCTATGACCCTGGTCCCATAGGTTCCACCTTTACCATCTTCCTGTCCCACGTTAACCAGAGTCCCAATCTGATACTGCAGGGAAGGGGAAGAATCCTAAAGGCCCGTAACATTGGGATCACGGGGCCGACCTGCGACACACTATGTGTACGAACGGCCATTTCGTCCGACTATCCTAACTTTATGGGCGTTTGGTTGGCCGAAGTGGCCGTTTGGTTGGGCATCATTGATGATCCTTCGGGTCAGATTAACAACGATGTCCGACCAAGCACCTAGTCGGGTAAAATGGCTGTTCGTACACATCGTGTATCGGCCCCTGCGATCACACGTGTGTATGAGATTTAAATCGTTGGCTGTATCCAGGGTAAGGACCTAGATCTAGGTTTTCACCCCTGGTAGTACAGCAGGTAGTGTGGGTACTACTACCTCTAGCTGCAGGTGTCACTCGTTTCTGGTCCTACCCCTCACTAGGCAGGCAGGCCAACCAATGGGAGGACACACTGCACGAAGCATGTCCTCCCATAGGCAGCGCATCCCCTGAATAGCCAGCCGTGGGGAGGGGTCAGGATTGGAGAGAAGTGATACTTACAGCTAGGAGGTAAGTGTCCAAACAACCTACTGTGCTTCCAGGGGTGAGGACCTACCGATTAAGATCTTCACCCTGGATACTGCCAAAGAAAAGGGGGTAGAGTTAGGGAAAGTTGATGCGATACACTCTAAAGGGGAAGTTGATGCGATACGATCTAAAGGGGAAGTTGATGCGATACGCTCTAAAGGGGAAGTTGATGCGATACGCTCTAAAGGGGACGTTGATGTGATACGCTCTAAAGGGGAAGTTGATGCGATACGTTCTAAAGGGGAAGTTGATGTGATACTCTCTAAAGGGAAAGTTAATGCTATACGCTCTAAAGGGGAAGTTGATGTGATACGCTCTAAAGGGGAAGTTGATTTGATACGCCTTAAAGGGGTAGTAGATGTGTTACGCATTAAAGAGGAAGTTGATGCTATAAGTGCTAAAGGGGAAGTTGATTCGTTATGCTCTAATGGGGAAGTTGATGTGATACGCTCTAAAGGGGAAGTTAATGCTATACGCTCTAAAGCTAGACCACTGTTTCTCATATTTTCAGATTCGCTTTTGTCTGGGGATGTGCCGCTGGATTGGAAAAAAGCCAATGTAATACCAATATTCAAAAAAGGTAGTCGTTCACAGCCTGGAAACTATAGACCTGTAAGCCTAACATCAGTGGTAGGGAAGGTGATGGAAACTTTGTTACGGGATCATATCCTTGACTTGACAAATTTAATTGTTTTTTATGAAGAAGTGAGTAAGAAGTTAGATTCAGGCAACAGCAAGTGGATGTGGGTATACTTTGGATTTGATAAAGTTTTGATACTGTGCCACATAGGCGACTAATGTATCAAACTGTGAGGCTGTTGGCCTTGAAGAAACATTTGTAATGGATAGAGACACTGGGGTTGATCGCAAACAGAGAGTGTGGTTAATGGCGCTACATTAAAGTGAGGCTAGTTCTAAGCGAGTTCTCATCAGGGTTCTGTATGTCCATTCGTTTAATCTGTCCATAAAGGACTTAGAATGGGGTCATTGAGAGCAGGCTCTGTGTTTTGCTGATTGACCTAAATTATGCAAGCGTTTGGAAATCCAATAGATGTGCAAGTGCTGCAGCAGACCTAAATGATTATCCAAATGGGAGCAGAATGGCAATGAGATTCAATGTATGAATCGTAAGGTGACGCTTGGGATTTAAGATCACTGTCATCGCACCATAAAACTCTGTGTTAAGCTTCATCTGTTATGGGAAAAGATTTGGGGGTTTTGCGTAGATACAGACTTAGCTGTAGCAACAAATGCCCATGTACGAACACGAACTAGGAGCTGCAAGATATTGTCTTGGGTATAAAGAGGATTGGAATAGATCCAGAGTAGAACGAATATATTTCTCCCTCTTTACAGCACTGGTAAGGCTCTTTGGAATAATTGGTCGTGCAGATTTTGGTCCCATATAAAAAGGGGAATCTTGCTAATTGAGCAGTTCAGAGTGAAGGCCACAATTAATAAGGGGAATGAGGGGCTTGAATAGCAGCCAGTTAGACACGTTAGGGCTGTTGTACATTGGGGAAGCGCGGTTGCGTGGGGAGATACATGATAACCGATGTACACATATATTATGGCCATAATGAGCCTCTGGGGCATTTTGCACTATAGTATATCAGAGACACGATGACATCCTTTAAAGTTGGAAGCAAAAGACTAGTTTCATCTTCAAGGTTGGGAAGGTTTCTTTACAGTGAGACAGTGACACTTGTGGAACGTCCTTCCCGCAGATGTGGTAATGGCAAGTCATTGAATAACTTATAAAAATGCCTGGAAAGGTTTCTAAAACTAAAAAATATTGAAATTACTGAGTGTATTAATCATATACTGTAGTTCTGGTTGGTACAGGGAACTATATATATTGAGAATTACTGGTATTAATGCATTACTGTAGTTCTGTTGGTACAGGGATCAATATAATATTGAGAATTACTGTATTAATGCATATACTGTAGTTCTGGTGGTACAGGATACTATATATATTGAGAATACTGGGTATTAATACATATACTGTAGTTCTGATTGGTACGGGGATACAATATAATATTGAGAATTACTGGTATTAATACATATAGATCTGGTTGATCCAGGGATACTTTCCGATTGCCGTTTGGAGTCAGGAAGGAATTTTTTCCCCCTTTTTAGCTGGGGTTTTTTGCCTTCCTCTGGATCAACTGTTAGGAAGGGTTAAAAAAAAAAAGTGAATAGGTTGGACTCGATGGACGTATGTCTTTATTCAACCTTAATTACTATGTAACTATGTAACTATGTAACTATGTGATACGCTCTAAAGGGAAAGTTGATGCGGTATGCGCAAAAGGGGAAATTAGCGCGTTTCGCATCAACTTCCCCTTTACCCAGGGGGTACAACATCTCACATTAATTTATTTATAACTGCAATCAATCAAATTGAATTATTGACACACAGGTCAGATGCCACATAAAATTTATGCTTACAAATACAATGACACATGGAAAAGAAAGGTCAGTGAAAAGAGTGTGTACGTGGCCTTTAATACTGGGGTTTCAGTGTTCCGCCTAGATACCATGTATTTTTACTCACAGATTCGATGTGCGTATAGGTTTTAAGGACACTTACTCGTTAGATTCGATGTTCGCGCCTAGATTACCATGGACATTTTACTCAACGGATTCGATGCTCGCATATAGTTTAATGGACCTTTACTGCGGATCGATATTAAACGGCGAACATTCGATATTTTTTTCTTTTTTTTTTCTAGCGACAGTCCGAAAAATATTGAAAATCCCGCGTCCGTCCGGGTGGATAGTTCGAGAAGGTCAGAATTCTTTCGAATTCGAATAGTAGGCTGGAACTCGGGTGCGAGTTTGGTTGAGTTCTAGCATATCATATATTTACATGTTATTTGTAACCAGATATTTAAGGTACTTTATGTTATGACAAAGGTATTGCTTTGGTAAAATAATTAAGAATTATGGCAGGTTGGATGATCTGCAAGGGAAAAAAAAGAACTATTAGTTTTAAATAATTTTATTAGTAAAACTCTAAGACTTTCTACGTTCCTTTTATTCCAGAATGTCTGCAGTTGACCCTGCCTTATTTAACGTGTCTTAATGCTGTGTTTACTCAAACGTTGTCTTACTCCGTTGATACGCTGTGAGCCGAAACCTTTGCGTAACGCAATTTCCATTACTGCTCCTAAGGGATGTTATTCTTCTACCTCTTAAGTGACAGAGGGCTGATCATATTTAAATGTCTGTTCTGATCTGCACTAAGCTGAGCTAATTGCAAAACAGTTTCCTTGGGGAATGTCGTTTATTTTTCTGGTTACTCGTTTTTAATTAATCTTTTGCCTTGATGTTTCGGCCATAATTGAAATCTCACATCAGCAACAGTAAACCGATTCATTTAAAATAGATAGGCCTTTAATCATAGAGTTAATTTCCTTTTCATACGACTTCTAACGCCCCGTACACACGGTGGATATTGACGAACGCAAATCGCACGCTATTCGTCCGGAAAAACATAGCATTACCGATCGTCAAAGACAACGAACCGTCGGCCTTGTCGGCTTTTTCCGACGACAGCTGGCGGATGGTTCTGCGATTATCGTATATTTCGACATGGTCGGCCAGATTATCGTTAAAGTTCTACGGAAAAAAATAATAAAAGGCCGCGTGCGCTGCTTTCGAGAATTGTGCGAAGATTACAACCGTATCTTATCTAAACTATCGTGGTGACTATTGTTGGTGTGGGTACAGGATGTCGTTTCAATGATATGAGGATTAACGTATGTAGTTTTTTAACGTTGTCCGCTGCATCGTTACGGGAAATTATCCACAGGGCTACGACCTTGGGTAAATCTTCTTACGGGGAAAGAGGAACAGGGTAGAAAATGATGACTAAAAGGAAAAAGAGAGGAAACAAATTAAAAATGTTTTTAGTGTAAAATTTATTTAAGTAAAATTGAAGAATAGTATTTATGAACCTAAAAGGCAGGGCCAGGGGCTTCTAGACCTTATTGCACCTGAGCGCAAACGTTTCAATAGGACCTATATTTGCATGCACAGCTAAAACGAGGGGTCTAAACATGACAATATCTCTATAGACATAAGGAGTACCAGAGTTCCCTGTATATGTCTTGTACCTTGATATAGAACAGAACGCCTCAGTGAATCTAATATACGTATATATAATATACAGTAGGTGGTACTTATACCTTTATTTAATAAATTGAGTCGGTACCCAGAGTTCCCTGTATAACCTCAGTCGTGTCCTTGTACCTTATATAGACACAGAAAACTCCTCAGTGACTTCTAAATCTTAGAATTTGAAGGTGGGAGACCATTATCCCTGATAATACATGAGTGGTACCCAGAGGTCCTGTATAAAATCAGTCTGTGTCCTCTGTACCTTTATATAGACCCAGAACTCCTCAGTGATTCTAATATCCTTATAATTTACAGTAGGGGAACATATCCATGATACAATACATGAGTGGTTACCAGAAGTTCCCTGTATAATCAGTCTGTGTCCTTGTGCTTTATATGGACACAGAACTCATCAGGACTTCTAATATCCTAAATTTACAGTAGGGGAACAGTATCCTTATAATTACAGAGTGGTACCCAGAGTTACGTGAAATCAGTCTGTGTCCTTGCTGTACCGTTATAGGACACAAGAACTCCTCCGGACTCTAATATCCTTATATTAAGTAGGGTGTACATTATCCTTATAATAAATGAGTGGTACCCAGAGTTCCATGTATATGTCTTGATACCTTTATATAGACACAGCAGAACTCCTCAGTGACTTTAATATCCTTTAATTTACAGTAGGGATTACTTATCCTTAATAAGACTGAGTGGTACCAGGGTTACACTGTATAACTCAGTCTATGGCCCTTATACCGTATATAGACACAGAACTCATCAGTGACATTCTAATATCTTATATTTTACGTAGGGGATACATTATCCCTTATAATACAGAGTGGGTACACAGAGTCCCTTTAAACTCAATCGTGTCCTTGTACCTTTTATATGGACACATGAAACCCTTCAGTGCTTCTAATATCCTTATAATTTACAAGTAGGTTACATTATCCTATAATACATGAGTGAGTACCCAGTTCCCTGTATAACTCAGTCGTGTCCTTGTACCTGAAATAGACCAGAAACTCCTCAGTGACTTATAATATCCTTACAATTACAGTAGGGATACATTATCCCGGAGTAAAAAATACATGAGTGGTACCCAGAGGTCCCTGTAAACTTCAGTCTGTTGTCCGTGTACCTTTATATAGACACAGAACTCCTCAGTGACTTCTAAGATCCTTATATGTTACAGGAGGGGGTACAGATCTTATAATACATGAGTGGTACCCAGAGTTCCCTGTATACTCAGTATGGTCCTGTACCTTTATTATAGGACACAGAACTCCTCAGTATTTCTAATATCCTCTAATTTACAGTAGGGGGACATTATTCCTTATAAACATGAGTGTACCAGAGTTCCCTGTATAACTCAGGTCTGTTTATGGTTCTTTTGTATACCTGTATTGAGACCACAGAACTCCTCAGGACTCTAAGCCCCTATAATTTTACAGTTAGGAGATACAGTAGTCCCTTAGAATAAATGAGTGGTACCCAGAGTTCCCTGTAAAACAGTCTGTGTCCTTGTACCTTTATATAGACCAGACTTCCTCAGTGACTTCTAATCCTCTTATAATATACCATAGGCGGGTGGGTACATTATCCTTATAATACATGAGTGGTACCAGAGTTCCCTGTATAACTCAGTCTGTGTCCCTTGGTCCACTTATATGGACACAGAACTCCTCAGTGACTTCTAATATCCTTATAATATACAGTAGGGGGTAACATTATCCCGGATAAGACATGAGTGGTACCCAGAGTTCCCTGATAACTCAGTCTGTGTCCTGTACCTTTATATAGACACAGAACTCTCAGTGATTCTAATATCTTTATACTTTTAAGCCAGTAGGGGTACATTATCCTTATAATACATGAGTGGTACCCAGAGTTCCCTGTAGAACTCAGTCTGTGTCCTTGTACCTTTCTATGGAAAACAGAAACTCCGCCAGTGACTTCTAATATCCTTATACTTTCCAGTAGGGATAATTATCCCTTATACTACATGAGTTGGTTCCAGAGTTCCCTGTATAACTCAGTCTGAGTCCTGTACCCTTCCCTATATAGACAAAAGAAACTCCTCAGTGACTTCGTAAACCCTTATAATTTAACAGTAGGGGATACAGTATCCCTTATTAATACAGAGTGGTACCCAGAGTTTCCTGTATAACGCAGTGATGATCCTTGTACTTTATATAGACACAGAACTCCTCAGTGACTTTAATATCCTTATAATTCACAGTAGGGGGAGATACATTATCCCTATATAATACATGAGTGGGACCCAGAGTTCCCTGTATAACCCAGTCTGTGTCATTGTACCTTATATTAGACACAGAATCCTCAGTGACTTCTATATCCTTATAATTTCAGTAGGGGATACATTATCCCTTTCTACTACATAAATGCGTACCCAGAGTTCCCGTATTAATCAGTCTGTGTCCGGTACCGTTTATAGACAAGGAACTCCTCAGTGACTTCTAATATCCTTATAATTTACAGTAGGGGATACATTAGCCCTTATAAACATGAGTGGTACACAGAGTTCCCTGTATAACCTCAGTCTGTGTCCTGTACGTTATCTGGGACAAGAAACCTCAGTGACTTCTAATATCCTTTAATATACAGAGAGGGGTACATTATCCTTTAATACATGCGTGGTACCAGAGTTCCTGTATGTATAACTCAGTCTGGTGTTCCTTGACCTTATATGACACAGAAACTCCTCAGTGACTTCAATAATCCTTATAATATACAGTATGGGGGGGTACAATCCCTTATAATTAATGAGTGGTACCCAGGTGCCCTGTATAACTCAGTTCTGTGTCTTGTACCTTTAATAGACACAGAACTCCTCAGTGACTTTTCGTTTTTTAAAAAATTTTTTGTACATCCTTATAGAATTTACAGTAGGGGTACATTATGCCCTGATAATACATGAGTGGTACCAGAGGTTCCCTGTATAAACTCAGTCTGTTGCTTGTACTTTATATGGAAACAGAACCTCCTCAGTGACTTCAAATCCTTATAATTACAGTAGGGGTACATTTAGCCCTTATAATACATGAGTGGGCCCAAGAGTCCTGTATAACTCAGTCTGCTGTCCTATGTACCTTTATATAGACCCACAGGAACTCCTCCGGGCCTTCTATTACCTTATAATTTACAGTAGGGGATACATTATCCCTTATAATACATGAGTGGTACCCGAGTTTCCTTGTATCACTCAGTGTGGCCTTGTGTACCTTAATAGACACAAAAACTCCCGAGTGACTTCTAATATATTATAATTTTACCGTATGGGGATACATTATCCCGTATACTACATGAGTTGTACCCAGAGTTCCCGTATAACCCAGTCTATGTGTCCTTGACCTTTATATGACACAAGAACTCCTCAGTGATTCTATTATCCGTATAATTACAGTAGGGGGATACATTATCCCTTATTACTACATAAATGGTACCAGATTGCCCTGTATACACTCAGTTGTGTCCTTGTACCTTTTATAGACACAGAACTCCCGTGACTGCTAATATCCTTATAATTTACAGTAGGGATACATTATCCGTATAAACATGAGTGGTACCCAGAGTCCCTTTATCTCAGTCTGTGGGTCCTTGTACCGTTATATGGACACCATAACTCATCAGTGACTTCTTCTAGATCCTCTATAAGTTACAGTAGGTAGGGGATTACATTATCCCTATAATAAAGGAGCGGTAACCCAGAGTTCCGGTATAACTCAGTCTGTGTCCTTTACATTATATGGACACAGAACTCTCAGTGACTCTAATATCCTTATAATTTACAGTAGGCGATTACATTATCCCTTATAATACATGGGTGGTACCCAGAGTACTGTATAACTCAGTCTATGATTGTACCTTATATAGACCACAGAACTTCTCAGTACTTCTAATATCCTTATAATTTACAAGGGGATACATTATCCCTTATAATACATGGGTGGTAACCAGAGTTCCTGTATAACTCGTCGTGTCTTGTACTTTATATGGGACACAGAAACTCCTCAGTGACTTCTAATATCCTATAATTACAGTAGGGGATACATTATCCCTTATAATACATGGGTGGTACCAGAGTTCCCTGTATAACTCAGTCTATGTCCTGTACCTTTATATAGACACAGAACTATCAGTGACTTCTAATATCTTATATTTAAGGAGGGGGGGGGATACATTATCCCTTATAATACATGGGTGGGTACCAGAGTTCCGTATAACTCAGTCTAGCCTTGTAGACCTTTATCTAGAACAGAACTTCTCAGGGGTCTAATATCCATTGAATTACCAGGTAGGCGGATACATATCCCTTATAATATAGGAGTGGGACCAAGGTTCCCTGTATATAACTCAGTCTGTGTCTTGTACCTTATATAGCACAGAACTTCTCAGTGACTTCTAATATTCTTATAATTTACAGTAGGGGGATCATTATCCCCTTATAATACAGGAGTGGTACCCAGAGTCCCGGTAAACTCCGTGTCCTTGTACCTTTATTTTTTTTTTTATTTTTTTTAGACACAGAAACTCCTCAGTGACTTCTTAATTATCTCTAATACAGTAGGGGATACATTATCACCCTTCTAATACATGGCGGTACCAAGAGTTCCCTGTATAAATCAGTCGTGTCCTTGTACACTTATAGGACACAGAAGCATCAGGGACTTCTAATTCCTTATAATTACCGCAGGCGGATACCTTATCCATTATAATGACATGGGTGGTACCCAGAGTTCCCCGTATAACCTCGTCTATGTCATTGTAACTTTATATAGACACAGACTTCTCCCAGTGACTTCTAATATATTATCATTTACAGTGGGGATAATTATCCCTTATAATATCATGAGTGGTTACCCAGAGTTACCTGTATAACTCAGTCTGTTCCTTGTACCTTATATGGACACAGACACACTCAGTGACCTTCTAATATCCTGATAAGTTACAGTAGGGATACATTATCCCTTATAATACATGAGTGGTACCCAGAGTTAACTGTATAAACTCAGTGTGTCATTGGACCTTTATTAGGACACGAGACTCCTCAGTGACTTATAATATCCTGATATTTACAAGTAGGGGGATAACA
The DNA here is from genome assembly GCA_019447015.1 of Hymenochirus boettgeri. Taxonomy (NCBI): domain Eukaryota; kingdom Metazoa; phylum Chordata; class Amphibia; order Anura; family Pipidae; genus Hymenochirus; species Hymenochirus boettgeri. The sequence continues at coordinate 490,837 of JAACNH010000027.1, forward strand.
TTATCCCTTTATAACTACACTGAGTGGTACCAGAGTTCCTGTATAATTCAGTCCTGTGTCCTTGTACCTTTATCTGGGCACAGAACACCTCAGTGACTCTCTAATTATCCTTATAATTATACAGGAGGGGATACCATTATCCCTTATAATACAAGGGGTTTGTACCCGAGTTCCCTGTATAACTCAGTCTGTGTTAAAAAAATTCAAAATTGTTTTTTAGTTATTAATTATTTTGAATTTAACCCATTATCTTTTGGGTTAGACCCTAGTAATCATTATCCTCTAGTGGTCTAGTGGACAGTGACAAAGTACACGATTAGATATGTTAATCTTGCCACAGTGGTCCTCGTACTATAAAAGGCCATCACTATGGGATTTTCCCCCTCGCTCTTTTTCCATCCCCGGATGACCCCTATTACACAGGAACTCCAGACACCAATGTTTGTTGTATTATAAAGAATTATTATTTATCTCTATTATATCTCACCCATCATAAAAAACCCCCGAATTTCTACCCCTTCCATGGGTGGTCCAGAGGAGGCGGAAACCCTTCGAATAAGGGACATGAAGGGGGGATTCCATCTGACTCCATGTGCAATCGGAATATCCCGGATCAACCTTGGGACTTTTCTCATTGAACCCTGACAGCTATGACCTGGTCCCATAGTTCCACCTTTACCATCTCCTGTCCACAGTTAATCCAGAGTCCCAATCTGATACTGCAGGGAAGGGAAGGAATCCTAAAGGCCCGTACACATGTGGAGTAACGGGGCCAAGACCTGCGACACACTATGTGTCACGAACGGCCATTCGTATCCGACTATCCTAACTTTATGGGCTGGTTGCGCCGAAGGGCCGTTGGGTGGGATTCATTGATGATCCTTCGGGGTCAGATTACAACGATGTCCGACCAAGCACCTAGTCGGGTGTAAAATGGCTGTTCGTACAACATCGCGTATCGGCCTGCGATAACAACGTGTGTAGAGATTTAATCGTTGCTGTATCCAGGGTAAGGATGCATATTAGAGGTTTTCACCCCTGTAGTACAGCGGTAGTGTGGGTATTTACCTCCTAGCTGCAGGTGTCACTCGTTTCTGGTCCTACCCCTCACTAGGCAGGACGGCCAACCAATGGGAGGAACACCTGCACGCAAGCATGTCCTCCCATAGGCAGCGCATCCCGGAATAGCAGCCTGTGGGAGGGGTCAGATTGGAGAGAAGTGATACTTACCGCTAGGAGGTAAGTGTCCCAACAACCATACTGTGCTCCAGGGGTGAGGACCTACCGATTAAGATATCTTCACCCTGGATACTGCCAAAGAAAAAAGGGGGTAGAGTTAGGGAAAGTTTGATGCGATACACTCTAAAGGGGAAGTGATGCGATACGATCTAAGGGGAAGTTGAGCGTAACGCTTAAAGGGGAATTGATGCGATACGCTCTAAAGGGGACGTGAGTTGTGATACCTCTAAAGGGAAGTTGATGCGATACGTTCTAAAGGGGAAGTTGATGATGATACTCTAAAGGGAAAGTTATGTATACGCTCTAAAGGGGAAGTTGATGTGATACGCTCAAGGGGAGTTGATTTGATTCGGGGGGGGGGGCCTTAAAGGGGTAGTAGATTGTGTTAAGCATTAAACGAGGAAGTTGATTGATGCTACTAAGTGCTAAGGGGAAGTTGATTCGTTATGCTTCTAATGGGGAAGTTGAGTGATACGCTCTAACGGGAAGTTAATTTGATCATACACTTAAAGGGGAAGTTATGTATACGCTCTAAGGGGAAGTAATAATGCTATATGCTCAAAGGGAAGTTAATGCTATACGCTCTAAAGGGGAAGTTAATGCTATACGCTCTAAAGCTAGGACCACGTTTCTCATATTTTAGATTCGCTTTGTCGGGGATGTGCCCGAGGATTGGAAAAAAAGCCCCATGTAATACCAATATTCAAAACAGGTAGTCGTCACAGACTGGAAAACTATAGACCTGTAAGCCTAACATCATGGTATGGGAAGGTGAGTGGAAACTTGTTACGGGGATGCATATCTTGACTTGACAAATTAATTGTGTTTAGTGAAGGAAGTGAGTAAGAGTTAGATTCAGGCAACAGCAGATGGATTGTGGTATACTTTGGATTTGCATAACGTTTTGATACTGTTGCCACATAGGCGACTAAGTGTATCAAACTGTGGGCTGTTGCCTTGAAGAAAACATTTTCTGTTAAATAGGGATAGAGAACTGGTGTTGATCGCAAAAGAGAGTGTGGTTAATGGAGCTACATATAGAGGCTAAAGTTCTAAGCGGAGTTCCTCAGGGTTCTGTATGGGCCATTCGTTTAATCTGTCCTAAAAGACTTAGAAGGGGGCATTGAGAGCAGGTCTCTGTGTTGCTGATGACACTAAATTATGCAGAGCTTGGAAACTTCCAATGATGTGCAAGTGCTGCAAGCAGACCTAGATAGATTATCAAAATGGGCAGCAGAATGGCAGATGAGATTCAATGTAGATAAATGTAAGGTGACGCTTGGGATTTAAATCCGTGCATCCACCTAATAACTCTGTGTTAAGTTCATCTGTATATGAAAAAGATTTGGGGGTTTTGGTAGATAACAGACTTAGCTGTAGCAAACAATGCCAGGTCAGCAACAGCTAGAGCTAGCAAGATATTGTCTTGGATAAAGAGGGGAATAGATCCAAGAGAGAAAATATATTCTCCCTCTTTACAAGGCACTGGTAAGGCCTCATTTGGATATTGCGGTTGCAGTTTTGGAATCCCATATACAAAAGGGAATCTTGGAAATTGAGCAGTTCAGATGAAGGGCCACTAAATTAATAGGGGAATGAGGGCTTGAATAGCAGGGCAGATGAGACAGTTAGGGCTGTTTACATTGGAGGAAGCGGCGGTTGCGGGGGACATGATAACCTGTACAAATATATTAATGGGCCATACAATGAGCTCTCTGGGGCATGTTCACTAATAGTCATATCAGAGGACACGTGGACATCCTTTAAGGTTGGAAGAAAGAAGTTTCATCTTCAGGTTTGGAAAGGTTTCTTTACAGTGAGTACAGTGACACTGTGGAACTGTTTCCCGCAGATGTGGTAATGGCAAGTCATTGAATAACTTAAAAAAGGCCTGGATAAGTTTCTAAAACTAAAAAATATTGAGAATTACTGTGTATTAATACATATACTGTAGTTCTGGTTGGTACAGGGGTAACATAATATATATTGGATTACTGGTATTAATGCATTATACTGTTTCTGGTTGGTACAGGGATACATATAATATTGAGAATTATGGTATAATGCATATACTGTAGTTCTGGTTGGTACAGGGATACTATATATATTGAGAATTACTGGTATTAATACATATACTGTTAGTTCTGATTGGTACGGGGATACAATATATATTGAGAATTACTGGTATTAATACATATAGATCTGGTGATCCAGGGATACTTTCCGATTGCCGTTGGGTAGGAAGAATTTTTTCCCCCTTTTTAGCTGGGGTTTTTGCCTTCTCTGGATAACTGTTGGAAGGGTTAAAAAAAAAAAGTGAATAGGTTGGACTCGATGGACGTATGTCTTTATTCACCTTAATTACTAGTAAATATGTGAACTATGTACTATGTGATCAAGCTCTAAAGGGAAAGTTGAGCGGTATAGTCGCAACAAGGCGGAAATTAGCGCGTTTCGCATCAACTTCCCCTTTACCCAGGGAGGTAACATTCCACATTAATTTATGTTAAAACTGCAATCAATTACAAATTGAATTATTGACACACAGGTCAGAGCCACATAAAATTTATGCTTACAAATACAATGACACATGAAAAGAAAGAAAGGGATATAAGGGAAGGATAAGAGACTGCAATGGTTTATAATGTATCCCCTACTGTAAATTATAAGGATATTAGAAGTCACTGAGGAGTTCTGTGTCTATATAAAGGTACAAGGATACAGACTGAGTTATACAGGGAACTCTGGGTACCACTCATGTATTATAAGGGATAATGTATCCCCTACTGTAAATTATAAGGATATTAGAAGTCACTGAGGAGTTCTGTGTCTATATCGAAACCATATTTATTGGCGGTTATCACTGTAAAACTTTCTGTTTCAGCCTTTTTGCCCTTTTTATTTACGGTTTCCCAACCATCCTTTGGCTTGGGTTTTATTTTCTCCTTGGCAGAGGATGCTTTCCCTTTCTGATTCCCCTGAGTAGATGTTTCTATATTGGGTGGCACCTCTGGGGCTGCTGCCTACTTGTACCCTCACCAGGGGGACCAAGGCCCTTTGTAAATTCTGCCTCCAAGTCAGGGGACTGTGTAATACAATTGTGCCAGACTTCTGGCACTTACGGTGCATATGGCCAAACCTACCAACAAGTTACACCTGACTTTGTTGCAGTCAGCTGCCACATGCCCCACACCCCCACACATGGCACACCTAGACACTGCACACCCCTCTAGCCAAGTGTGTGGCTGACCCACATTTATAACATTTCCTGGTTGACCAACATAATAACATAGAACCCTTTCCTTACCAATAAAAAAGAATTTGGTAAATGTTCTGGAACATTATCAATGATGTTTAACTTGACCTTGGCATTCCAGCCCCCCGTCCAGATTCCGACTTGTCCATAGATTTGTCCAGAGGGGACACTACAGTGCACTGTCTCTGTAACCACACATAGATGTCTTCCGGTGGGATGGCTTCATTCTTCAGGACAAAGTGCACTGTCTTGGTCTCCGGACGAGTGACCGGAATGACCCGAATAGAATCCCAGGAGGGATCCGACCTTTTATTTTCATAATTCTCCAGATTCCTCCAACGTCCCCTGCAGTTTGAAACTTACATCGAACTCCGTTGTTGATTGTGTGACCACCGCCAAGATCTTACTAGGTGGGAACTTACAACATTTCAACAACAGAGTCCCGACAATATAGTCCCTCCCCGGGGCTTTCTCTCTCTGCCCCCCGTCCAATCACTTTAATCACATTTCTCCTTTAAACACTTCCCCAGACCCGGTGTCTAAACCTGCAAAAAGCCTCCGTTTCTCCCAGAACCCAGCACCAGACACATTATTCACAACACTAGGCCGGGTACTGGCCTGAGACCTTTCATTTCCCCTCCACCGCCACCACAGGTGCCACCACACCCAACTCTCATCCCGTGTTACCGCTTCTCCTTCCATCTCTCCATTCACTCTCTCACCTTCCACACCTGCACTCACCTCCCCCTCACCCCCTCCACTCACACCCCCACTACACCATTCACACCGGCTGGAACTGGAAGTTGCTGTACTGGGTTGTTTCCTGGATAAAGGGGGGAACTCTTCCTCGGAGTCAATATTGGGGGTTCTCTGTCCCTCTGGATGTTCTGGGTCTAAGTCCTCAGAGCTGAAATTCATTTGCTGCCTTTTGATTTTGTGGCTTTTCCTCCTGCTCTGGGATGGTCGAGTCTTTTTCCCGTCACTCTCTGATGTCATCATGTCATTGTCACCCTGTGTCGTCACGTCATCTCGTGTCACATGTCACGATGTCACGCGCTGTGTTCTGTACGGTACAGTCCCCTTTAAATTCATCCTGCATTGCGGAACCTCTCCTTATTCTCGAAACCTCCCTCCAGGGCCCAGTTCTTTATAGAGCCACTCGATCTCATCTTCTATCTGTTTTTGCTCTGTGTTTATGGCGAGAGCGCGCTGGATGGATTCTGTCTCTCCTTTCCTTTAACAGAGCCATGTCCTTCATCGTTGGTTCCCTTCTTCCACCACCAACCTGCGCTTGGTAAAGGGAACCCAGGCGCTGTAACCCAGCCGCAATCCTGTCTGCGTTAGGCTGGACTGACATGAGGTTTTACTTCCCCTTTAATCTCCTGTAACATTGCCGTGCCTTCCTCCCCTCCAGTCTCCATTACAGTCATTAAAGGGATACTGTCTGGGGCTTTCATTGCCTTTAACCTCCCCAGTGCTATTGCTGTGCGATTCCTTAACACAAACAGGATCCTTAAGAGTAGGCCGCAAAGCCTGGGACTCAATTTCCCCACCCGGGTCCAGAACCTACAGGGCCTTCATAGGCAACAGTCCCGGATTACCGGGACAGTCAGCGGATTTAAGAATGACCCCGACTATGCTGACTTTTGTCCGGTATGTCCCGAGTTCTGGAGCAACAGCTGCATTGGTTTTAGAATTTAAGCCTTCCCCTTGCACGTCTACGTTCCAGATCCTCTCCTCTGCAGTGAGAGATCGAATTCGTCAGTCTCAGTTTCGGCTGTGCACTGTCTAGAAGGAGGGGGATGCAGTCACCTGGTGTTCTTCCGGAACACAATTGAGGTTTGTGATCCCTGCACTGCAGTACGAGCTCTGTATGCCTGTACTAGCATGGCGGCTAGAGCGAGCAGCAGCGACATCTAGAGCCCCCGACAGGCAAACCCATGGCTAGCGACTACTACGCCCACAACTGAGCGAGCATCAACAGCTATAGCAGCTACCTCGTTATCTCGATCAGCTACGGGACAGACCTAATCATAAGCATCGAAACGCGTGCGTGCAGCTATCGATCTATATCCATCATCTATCAGATATCTGGATCGAGCTATCTACCATCGTATCTATTATAACTCTGCTATCTGTCTATCTATCTATCTAACTCTGTGCCTTCGATCTATCTATCGACTATCTACTAATCTATCTATCTATCTCCTATATATCATAACGCTTATCTTCTATCATCTGCCTATACTATCTATGACTAGCTATCTACCAGCTATATCGATCCTGTATTATCAGTCAGAGAGCCAACGCGCTAAGTCTATCTAGCGAGCGACAGCGAGCCCACATCTATCTACTTCTAACTCTCTATCTATCGATCTAGCTTTATATTATCATTATCTATCTATCTATTATACTAGTGATCTAGTATCTAGCAATATCTTCTGTATAACTCTGCATCTTCTATCTGATATCTATTATCTCTTATTATCTACAGAACTCTGCTATTCTTCTCCTATAATCTATCATTATCCTAATCTGGTACTATCCTATAACTCTGCGATCTATCTAACTCTGTATTATCTAACCTACTCTCTGTACTTATATATATATATCTATTTCTATCTATCTCTCCTGTATATCTAGTATATCTATATTCTATCTTCTAAAATCTTGCTATCCAAATCCTATTATATCCTTATATTCTATCTCATCCCTAACTCATGCGTCCAGTCCTTATAAATCTATATATTTCTATCTATCTGAATTCTGCTATCATTATCTATCTAACAGTTGTCTGTCTAGTTGGTCTATCTATTCTATCTACTACAGTATATATCTATCATCTGCTCTGTCTGTACTGCTAGCTATCCTGTTTTCTATACTTGTCTGTTCCCAGTGTATTCTATCTAACTATCTGTTCTTTTCTACCTTTGCCCTCTAGATGTCTTGTTGTCTATATCTTCATAGCTATTCTGTTGGTCAGTTATTACTGTCTTTTGTCATCTTTCCATTAAAGTGAGCGAGAAACTGAGTGGAGGCTAAAACTGTGGTTGAACAACAATTTAAAAGTGTGGCCCTAGATTTTTTGAGATGTTGGCACTATTGGGCCTTTGCAGCCCTTAAAGGGGTTCTGCCCACCTCCACATGCTGCCCTGGGCTTACCTTTGGCTCTGGGGGTCACCGGGTCCATTCCTCCCTCTGTTCAGGTTGTTTTACCAGGAGCCTTCGGTTCCTTCTCACCGCAGTGAGGGCCACAGACGCCCGGTGTTGCTGGACGAGAACCGACCGGGGCCACATGGGATTTACCTCAGAGGCAGAAACATTCTCAATCCCTCCCACCTGCAGCTCTTCCCTCGGGGTTGGCAAACACAGCTTTCCCTTGCACTGCATGGTAGGCCCAGAAGCCTGGGGGTGGAGTTTCTGCTGTCCCTTCCCAGGCCCCATGAGCCTGGGCTAAGACTAGCCAGGGGAAAACTCCCCCACAAAATACAAAATAAAAAAAAAAACTGTCTGTTACTTAAAAACAGAAATAAACCGAAATTAAACCAAAATAAACGTCCGATTGGTGCAGAGAGAAACCAACAAAACCACCAGATACGAGAGGAGAACTAACGTGGTACCAGAGTCCCTGTATAACCAGTCTGTTCTTGTACCTTTATATAGACACAGAACTCCTCAGTGACTTCTAATATCCTTATAATTTACAGTAGGGGTACATTATCCTTATAATACATGAGTGGTACCCAGAGTTCCCTGTATAACTCAGTCTGTGTCCTTGTACCTTTATATAGACACGAAACTCCTCAGTGACTTCTAATATCCTTATAATTTACAGTAGGGGATACATTATCCTCTATAATACATTGAGTGGTACCCAGAGTTCCCTGTATAACTCAGTCTGTGTCCTTGTACCTTTATATAGACACAGAACTCCTCAGTGACTTCTAATATCCTTATAATTTACAGTAGGGATACATTATCCCTTATAATACATGAGTGGTACCCAGAGTTCCCTGTATAACTCAGTCTGTGTCCTTGTACCTTTATATGACACAGAACTCCTCAGTGACTTCTAATATCCTTATAATTACAGTAGGGGATACATTATCCTTATAATACATGAGTGGTACCCAGAGTTCCTGTATACTCAGTCTGTGTCCTTGTACCTTTATATGGACACAGAACTCCTAGTGACTTCTAATATCCTTATAATTACAGTAGGGGTACATTATCCTTATAATACATGGGTGGTACCCAGAGTTCCCTGTATAACTCAGTCTGTGTCCTTGTACCTTATATAGACACGAACTCCTCAGTGACTTCTAATATCCTTATAATTTACAGTAGGGGATACATTATCCCTTATAATACATGAGTGGTACCCAGAGTTCCTGTATAACCAGTCTGTTCCTTGTACCTTTATATAGGACACAGAACTCCTCAGTGACTTCTAATATCCTTATAATTTACAGTAGGGGATACATTATCCTTATAATACATGAGTGGTACCCAGAGTTCCTGTATAACTCAGTCTGTGTCCTTGACCTTTATATAGACACAGAACTCCTCAGTGACTTCTAATATCCTTATAATTTACAGTAGGGGATACATTATCCCTTAATACATGAGTGGTACCCAGAGTCCCTGTATAACCCAGTCTGTCCTTGTACCTTATATAGACACAGAAACTCCCAGTGACTTCTTATATCCTTATAATTTACAGTAGGGGATACATTATCCCTTATAATACATGAGTGGTACCCAGAGTTCCTGTATAACTCAGTCTGTTCCTTGTACCTTATATAGACACAGAACTCCTCAGTGACTTCTAATATCCTTATAATTACAGTAGGGGATACATTATCCCTTATAATACATGAGTGGTACCCAGAGTTCCCTGTATAACTCAGTCTGTGTCCTGTACCTTTATATGACACGAAATCCTCAGTGACTTCTAATATCCTTATAATTTACAGTAGGGGATTATTATCCCTTATAATACATGAGTGGTACCCAGAGTTCCTGTATAACTCAGTCTGTCCTTGTACCTTATATAGACACAGAACTCCTCAGTGACTTCTAATATCCTTATAATTTACAGTAGGGGATACATTATCCCTTATAATACATGAGTGGTACCCAGAGTTCCCTGTATAATCAGTCTGTGTCCTTGTACCTTTATATGACACAGAACTCCTCAGTGACTTCTAATATCCTTATAATTTACAGTAGGGGATACATTATCCCTTATAATACATGAGTGGTACCCAGAGTTCCCTGTATAACTCAGTCTGTGTCCTTGTACCTTTATATAGACACAGAAATCCTCTGTGACTTCTAATATCCTTATAATTTACAGTAGGGGATACATTATCCTTATAATACATGAGTGGTACCCAGAGTTCCTGTATAACTCAGTCTGTGTCCTTGTACCTTTATATAGACACAGAACTCCTCAGTGACTTCTAATATCCTTATAATTTACAGTAGGGGATACATTATCCCTTATAATACATGAGTGGTACCCAGAGTTCCCTGTATAACTCAGTCTGTGTCCTTGTACCTTATATGGACACAGAACCTCAGTGACTTATATATCCTTATAATTTACAGTAGGGGATACATTATCCCTATAATACATGAGTGGTACCCAGAGTTCCCTGTATAACTCAGTCTGTGTCCTTGTACCTTTATATAGACACAGAACTCCTCAGTGACTTCTAATATCCTTATAATTTACAGTAGGGGATACATTATCCCTTATAATACATGAGTGGTACCCAGAGTTCCCTGTATAACTCAGTCTGTGTCCTTGTACCTTATATAGACACAGAACTCCTAGTGACTTCTAATATCCTTATAATTTACAGTAGGGGATACATTATCCCTTATAATACATGAGTGGTACCCAGAGTTCCCTGTATAACTCAGTCTGTGTCCTTGTACCTTTATATAGACACAGAACTCCTCAGTGACTTCTAATTCCTTATTATTTACAGTAGGGTACATTATCCCTATAATACATGAGTGGTACCCAGAGTTCCCGTATAACTCAGTCTGTGTCCTTGTACCTTTATATAGACACAGAACTCCTCAGTGACTTCTAATATCTTATAATTTACAGTAGGGGATACATTATCCCTTATAATACATGAGTGGTACCCAGAGTTCCCTGTATAACTCAGTCTGTGTCCCTGTACCTTATATAGACACAGAACTCCTCAGTGACTTCTAATATTCCTTATAATTTACAGTAGGGATACATTATCCCTTATAATACATGAGTGGTACCCAGAGTTCCTGTATAACTCAGTCTGTGTCCTTGTACCTTTATATAGGACAGAACTCCTCAGTGACTTCTAATATCCTTATAATTTACAGTAGGGGATACATTATCCTTAATAATACATGAGTGGTACCCAGAGTTCCCTGTATAACTCAGTCTGTGTCCTTGTACCTTTATATAGACACAGAACTCCTCAGTGACTTCTAATATCCTTATAATTTACAGTAGGGGATACCTTATCCCTTATAATACATGAGTGGTACCCAGAGTTCCCTGTATAACTCTCTGTGTCCTTGACCTTTATATAGACACAGAATCCTCAGTGACTTCTAATATCCTATAATTTACAGTAGGGGATACATTATCCCTATAATACATGAGTGGTACCCAGAGTTCCCTGTATAACTCAGTCTGTGTCCTTGTACCTTTATATAGACACAGAAACTCTCAGTGACTTCAATATCCTTATAATTTACAGTAGGGGATACATTATCCTTATAATACATGAGTGGTACCCGAGTTCCTGTATAACTCAGTCTGTGTCCTTGTACCTTTATATAGACACAGAACTCTCTCAGTGACTCTAATATCCTTAAATTTACAGTAGGGGATACATATATCCCTTATAATACATGAGTGGTACCCAGAGTTCCCGTATAACTCAGTCTGTGTCCTTGTACCTTTATATGACACAGAAACTCCTCAGTGACTTCTAATATCCTTATAATTACAGTAGGGGATACATTATCCTTATAATACATGAGTGGTACCCAGAGTTCCCTGTATAACTCAGTCTGTTCTTGTACCTTTATATAGACACGAACTCCTCAGTGACTTCTAATAATCCTTATAATTTACAGTAGGGGATACATTATCCTTATAATACATGAGTGGTACCCAGAGTTCCCTGTATAACTCAGTCTGTGTCCTTGTACCTTTATTAGACACAGAACTCCAGTGACTTCATAATTCCTATAATTTACAGTAGGGGATACATTATCCCTTATAATACATGAGTGGTACCCAGAGTTCCCTGTATAACTCAGTCTGTGTCCTTGTACCTTTATATAGACACAGAATCCTCAGTGACTTCTAATATCCTTATAATTTACAGTAGGGGATACATTATCCTTATAATACATGAGTGGTACCCAGAGTTCCCTGTATAACTCAGTCTGTGTCCTTGTACCTTTATATAGACACAGAACTCCTCAGTGACTTCTAATATCCTTATAATTTACAGTAGGGGATAACATATCCCTTATAATACATGAGTGGTACCCAGAGTTCCCTGTATAACTCAGTCTGTGTTGTACCTTATATGACACAGAACTCCTCAGTGACTTCTAATATCCTTTAATTTACAGTAGGGGATACATTATCCCTTATAATACATGAGTGGTACCCAGAGTTCCCTGTATAACTCAGTCTGGTCCTTGTACCTTTATATAGACACAGAAACCCTCAGTGACTTCTAATATCCTTATAATTTACAGTAGGGGATACATTATCCCTTATAATACATGAGTGGTACCCAGAGTTCCCTGTATAACTCAGCTGTGTCTTGTACCTTTAATAGACACAGAACTCCTCAGTGACTTCTAATATCCTTATAATTACAGTGGGGATACATTATCCCTTATAATACATGAGTGGTACCCAGAGTTCCCTGTATAACTCAGTCTGTGTCCTTGTACCTTATTGGACACAGAACTCCTCAGTGACTTCTAATATCCTTATAATTTACAGTAGGGGATACATTATCCCTTATAATACATGAGTGGTACCAGAGTTCCCTGTATAACTCAGTCTGTGCCTTGTACCTTTATAAGACACAAGAACTCCTCAGTGACTTCTAATATCCTTAAATTTACAGTAGGGGGATACATTATCCCTTATAATACAGTGTGGTACCCAGAGTTCCCTGTATAACTCGCCGTGGTCCTTGTACCTTTATATAGACAC